>OX345647.1:4702009-4939509 GCA_947044365.1 Petrosia ficiformis
ATCATACCTATATAGGCTCTGATACTTTCCTTGTTGACCTAATGAACTTCTTAGAATCAAAACTCTGCTCAAAGTGGTACCAATTTGGTCATCATTTGAAACTTCCAATAGAAGAGCTTCATAGAATTGAATTGACAGTTGGTCAAAATAATGAGCGATGTACAAGACAAGTATTGTTTAAGTGGAGAAGATTAAATCCAGCTGCATCATGGGAACCAATAGCTGAGGCACTTGAAGAATCTGGATTATCCTTGCTCTCTGCTTTTGTCACTAAACGATATACAAATCCTGGTCCTACATTTTGTCGAATTTGTCAGTGTACTCATGGTCTGGACTACCCTGACTTTGATATACATGATGTACTTACCTCTATTCCAAACAGTATGTCAACATTGTTCCATAATTAGTTACTGTTGTTTTTACATTTGCTATAAGCAATGATAGTTATAAGCATAATATTTCGCTCACATGCATATAGGACCACCCAAAAGGGTATTTATATTTAGATCTTGTCACAACCCATCCCATCCTCATTAACATTCCAATTTTCAATTAATCTTGTACAAAAAAAGTGTTCTCAGATCTGATTTAGATGGAACAAATAGACTTTAAAAAGTTGACAATAATAAAAGTATGCAGAATTTAAAGTTACCAGTTCTCATTAATTGCCTACGGAATTGTGTTAATATTCTTATTGAATTTGAAATGTGTTAAATTTCACTTTCATTCATATAATTATCATTTCATTTCATTTCACTACATGCTAAGAAAGTTCCACTTATACTTGCCACAGATCTCTTATTACAAAGTGCACCTGATATTTCAAAGTTGAGTGATCTTGTTGGTGCTGAGATACCAGCAAAGTGGGAACTATTTGGAGTACAAGTGGGACTTGAACAAAGCTATTTAGATTGTCTTCGTGAGCACCATGATTCTAAAATTCGATTTATTCATTTATTTAATGAATGGAAAACGAGGAAGACATCAGATTTCACATGGGCTACTGTCATCAAAGTATTGTATTCAAAAACAATCAGTGAGTATACTTTAGCAGAAAATGTTCTGAAGAAGTTGAAAAGTGCAACTACAGATTGAAACTAACCAAACGTTTGCAATTATTAAGGTCTAACTGAGTTGCACTTCATAGTAGTCAGATTTTCCAGTGAACTGTCAATAAATATATTTCATCTGTTATCTGTCATTGCTCAACTCTATCACTCATAAATCTATTTTTTTTTCATACGATTATTGTACTTTTTGAGTGATTTTAATTATGTACAATGTCATACTTTAATTTTTAATATCACACACCTACCTACCTACTTACATACTGATGTATACTAGTACTGTTGTGTAGTTAATTCTATATTAGATTATAATCTCTAGTATAAAGTGCACACCTCATGTCGCAGTGACACATTTGTATCAATGATTCACTGATCATGACATTGATTCATTGCCATTTGCACTGTTGCACACACCGTAGCACACACCGTAGGGATAAATACTGTATGCATGATCATGAGCAGTTCGTTTTTGTGTCATTGTAACCATTCTAGCTACAGTAAAATTAATATCTAATTCTTCAGTTATGAAACTTGTACACATTAGATTGGAAATGTCACATGGATATCGTAATGTTTCGTCAGCTTTAATTAAGATTGTGGTTCTGAACACTAGCAATTGATGATAATTTTATTAGGGTACATTCTTTATTAGTCTTGGGACCCGCCCATTGCATAGGAGTACGTCCGGCTTGTACCATGAGTTCCACAAGAAGAAGAGCGACTTCGCAGAGTCAAAGTACGGGAAGTGATAGTCCGGTGTTGTCCACCTCTTCTCCAGATCCCTTAAGTGAGGATTATAGATAGTCTGTGTACGAATAGTAGTAGCCAAATGTGATGACAGAAGATTATGGCTCTTTGAACTGCAACTGTAGAATGCATCACTTGGTCTGAAGAACCAGCCCTTCACATGCAAAGTGGCTGGCTAGGCAAAAGTAAATTTTTTTTGCGGTGTTGTTAAATCAAACATTACATTAGTTATGTGAATAATATAAGTACTCACTATCCGGCTGTCTGGTGTTAGAAAGTTGAATTGCTCAACTCTTTTCCTAAACTAATTTATCATAAATTCCATTTCATAACACATGACAACTGCATATGTGACATTTTCTCAGACCAATAGCTTGATAATGCTGGCAACTAGTAGACTTTTATTTCACCAAACACAGGGTTGCATTATGGAAATCATCATGGGTTACAGTATTTCATAAAGTTCTCTATTTTGTACTTGCATATACACATACCTGTATGTACATAGTATGTGTATGCAGGGGTTTGATACAGAAACACACTTCATTTCTTCACTTTATCTTTGTGTCTGAACCTTTCTTATTCTGTATGGGTAATATGCCAGAATGAGATGTATTGCTATTAAATCTCTCATGATTTTAGGGGGGAGAGAAATCCCAGATTCCCCCTCTCCTATCTGTATGAAACCCTCTGTATGTACTATGTACATACACATGTGTATATATGTACATACTACATAGTACATACACAAATGTACGATTGATGTGTATACTCATGTAATATGATATATCATGTTCTTAATCATTTTAAGTTGAAAGTGGAGACATCAAGAGTACTAAGTTCAAAATAGTGTTGATTGTACTAGCAGGGTTAACAGCAGCACCACTAATACTATCAGTATTAGTACTCTATGCTATTGATTACGGTATGTGAAAATGTAATTATAATTTTGCTCACAAGACCCAACCCTATTAGAAAAGATAGGATATATGCAATATGATAATTTCTATTTGAGCCATAGTCTTGCTCATGTACATTACACTCTCAAGTGAAAAGATGATGTTTCATATAGCTTGAAGGAACAACCAACCCATTTCATAGGAGTGGGTCTAGTATGACACTAAATTGAAACAATTTTATATTATAATATATAATAATAATACTCACAACCATATAAACTTATATGGCACGTCAGGGTTTCATACAGGATTTTGCGTTGGAGGAGGGAAAGAATCAATCATGTGAAGCACCCTGCCCAGGAATTTATATCTGAGATTGCTTCTGACGGCTTGTAGCTGAGATGTTATTGCATGTTGAAATAAATTTTGTCTGATATTTAGGGGACAGGGAAATCCCCTGCTGTATGAAAACCCTCCACATGACTTATGGCTTCTGGAAATATAGATAAAAGGATCACTGTAATTTCATTTTCCAGGATCAATTCATAATGAAATTAGAACAAAGATAAACGAAAAACAAAGTACATCATGTATTATTAGAAGATTCAACATATTATATTTTTATTTATAGTTTATTTCACAGCTATATCATTTAGAAGGAAAGATAACACCAACAAAACGAATTCGATAATTGGAATGGTAACATCTGGTAAGTTCGCTTTGTTATTAATTACATTAATGTTTTTTGAACGTTTCTTCAATTTGAATATGCTAATTAGAGAAATTTATTTTTGAATACCGTCAGTAGGGCTTCAAGAGCCATTTAAGAAAAACTATATAACCTTGATACTTCATTTTGTTTGAAGATTGTCTCTTCAACTAAATGGGTTAGATAGAATCTGGAGCAGCTACTTTATAAGCTTGAAATCCACACATCTTGCAAAGAAGATATGCAGTGACATAATTTTATCAATTTCATCACTCCTTCCCTCTAGTTAGTATATTATTGGTCATAATGGTGATCATGTTCATTATTATTAGGATCAAAAGATCAACACGTAAGAATTTTTACATGATTTGATAAAGATACTACTTATATCATCTTTTGAACAGGTGAATTTTCTTTTGAAGCTGAACATCACTTTTACAAAGCTACTAAAATGGGTGGATATCCAGAAATAGCTAAAGGAATAGCTAAGGATCACTATCAACACCACATTGAATCATCAATAGCTACTTCTATTCCACACATGACTGAACAGCAATGCAGTATGTATTTAGTATTAAATAGTTCAACACGGCAAGTGTAGTTGAGTCCATATGAGCTTTTGGAAAGTCTCATTTTTAATTATATAAAGCATAGGAAATGTAGATTAAGAAAGCCCCTAAGTGAACATTGTTGTAATTTTGTTTCTATATTAGTATCTTTCCTTATATGGCATAAACATTTATCAGTTTATAAAAATTAATATTCCTTTCTCTTTACATGCATGGAAATATTATTTGTTTTATAAATTAGCTTATATATAGCTTCATTTCTTTAACCTTGATTGTCTCATCATAGATCCATTTTATGAGATACATACTTGAGATGTCATTTGATGAAAATGGATTATTTTATCATTCTTATAAGTATGGAGTTACAATCATTATACCTCCTGGAGCAGTTTTGAAGCCTTGTACTCTACAATTTGGAGCATGTTTACTACTTCCTCATTATAGATCTAAGGAATCTTTTATACCAGTCTCTCCTTTTGTATGGATAGTCTGTTGTCAAAACCTGCAGAAGTATATATTCCTCATTATGTTGATGTTAGTAGTGATGAAGACAAGATGAAATTATGTCTCCTAACTTCGGAAGAGGACCATTCAGAGGAAAAAGAATTATTTACCTTCACACTTAACATAGAAGCGCATCTTAGTACCTTGTCATCAGTAGCTAGAATTCGTGCATTCAACTTCTGTTTACTTTGTATTGCTGCTAAAGACCCTCCTTGCAAGAGGTACTATTTACTCTATGCAGAAAAGGAACTTGATGATGGCAGTTTACGTGTGGATATATGTATCATGTATTCTATTAGATGCTTAAAGGTAATTAGACATTTATTTTGTATCTATCACTACTTGCATATATTTACAGAAAGTGGAAGAACAGTTTGAAGAATACGAAGAAAGTGGAATGTTTCGTGATGGCCCTGTTTTCTTGAGTGATGATAGTATAGGTATCAGTATTACATTTGATCCCATTCATGTTCCTGGTTGGAAAATAGGTTTCCGAGATATTCATTGTGAACAAGTAAGTATACAAGTATAGTTTTGAAATAGTATAATATATTCATTTACTTTACTTCTCCTGGAAGATTTCACTGTAGAAATTAAATTGTTAAAATAACCATTTTATTGATTAGTAGTACGTTTGGAAGGAAGAACACAAAATTCAATTTAGTTTGTCATACAGGTTGTTATGGCTACATGAATGCTGTTCCTATGACGTAATGTGTATCAATTATAAAAATGTACTCCAGAATAAATTAAATTATGCATGTGTTTGCAGGCTTCCCTTTTGATGTCCAGATACAATCACTTTAATGGTAATTGTGGGCATGAAATGTAAGTAGACACTAGACACAGTAGCAACACTCTAAAATTATAGTGTTTCAACTAATTAATACAAAATAGTTGATGCCTTATAGCGTATGTGTATAACAATATGAACAACCAACTAATTGTTAAATCCTTGCAACTGTACTAACCAATAAATTTGTTGTTTTAACAATTTTGTTTTTGCAGCGATATATATATATATATATATATGATTATACTACAGTTAGTTCCGAAACATTTGTGCGTCTGTCAGTATAAGTAACTCAAAAGACAATAGTTCTTTGTTGGAGTGCAATAGTGTCTGTGAAATGCACACATGCATAGACATTTTCAGCAACTAAATTCCAGTGGTTGTTGATATAACTATTTCTAATGCAGTTATACTATTTGTTTTTAGATAACTGAAGACATGATAGACTTCTACACAGTATTGGGTTGTACTCCAGAAACAGTGAAAGATGGTCATATTAAAGATCTCCAGACTCATGAAGAAGTAAAGTCATATCCACCACGTTTTAAACTCCTCTTTTCTCCTGATGGTTCACATAGCGGAAACACACAAGTGAAATTACGTTTACATGGACTTAGTAATGCATTTTCTATAACAGTTAGATTGGGCAAGGAAAGGCTAGGTATACAAATAATACGCATAGGTCAAGATAAATATAATTATTATACTATCACATAGGTTCTTCAAGTCCAGTTTCATCTACTTCTTCAGACGCTTCAGACTGTAGTTCAGTATCTAGAGGTAGACATCCTAACTGCAAGTACAGGGTTTCGTAAGCCAAAGGGGGGGGGGTCTGGGGTACGATCCCCCAGGAAATGCTTTTTAATTTAGACCCACTGAGGTTGCTTCTGGTGGCCACAGAATCTCCCCCTTCCCCTCTGCTGTATGAAATCCTGATATATGTAATATAATTTGCATTCATAATAACTACATTAATTATTAGATGGTGTATCTTCCACAAAATCAGTTCCTCGAAACAGTCTTCTAACTTCTTCATGTGGTTAATGACCTCATTATCAGTTTAGAATACTTTATTTTCATAATATTTATACACTATAGGTTCCGATACTTTCATTATTGACCTAATGAACTTCCTAGGATTGAAACTTCACTCAAATTGGTTAGAATTTGGTCATCATCTCAATCTTCCAATAGAAGAGCTTTATAGAATAGAAGAAAAAGTTGGTCAAGATGGCAAGCGCTGCATAAGACATGTTTTGTTTCTGTGGAGGAGATTAAATCTAACTGCGTCATGGGAACCAATCGCTGAGGCACTCCAGAAATCAGGATTATCCTTGCTGTCTGATATAGTTACACAACGATATACAAATCCTGGTCCTACATTTTGTCAAACATGTCAATGTGCTCATGGTGTGGACTTCACTGACTGCAACATACATGATATTCTTGCCTCTTCTTCAAACAGTATGTCATTACTCCATCACCATTGTTCTCAAGTTTTCTTTAAAAAGTGTTTCAATTTTGATGCATGATTGTATTGGTCATAATTATTTATAATACTTCAAGCATGCCAATTTCCTTTGGCCTGTTGGTGGTACCAAATCTTATAAATTTTGTATACAATTGTCAATCATGTATTTATTTACGTTTTACCCTTGATTAGAAGACAGACCCTGAAATAAATGTGATTTGCATTCCTCCAAACTGTAATTTCATATAAGAACTCCAGTTATTCTTTTACCACAGATTCCATATTACAAAGGGCACCTGATATTTCAGAGTTTAGTGATCTTGTTGGTGCTGAAATACCAGCGAAGTGGGAACTATTTGGAGTACAAGTGGGACTTGAACAGAGTTATTTAGATTGTCTTCGTGATGAGCACCATAATCCTAAAATTCGCTTTATTCATTTATTTAATGAATGGAAAACAATGAAGACATCAGATTTCACATGGGCTACTGTCATCAAAGTATTGTATTCAAAAACAATCAGTGAATATACTTTAGCAGAAAATGTTCTGAAGAAGTTGAAAAGCTCATCTACAGATTTAAACCAACAAAACATTTGACACTCTTAAATGATTAAGGTCTGACCGAGTTATACTTCATAGTAGTCACTCTGTTGTTACCCACTATGTCACATTCACAGTTATAGAATGTAAATCATATATATAGTTTGTTTTATTTTTGTTCATCAGAGTACTAAGTCTTTAGTGATTGATTTGTATAATCATATCTACACACATACCTACATGCATACTTATATACGCACTGATGTACAATGTTGTTTGTTTATTATTAACTAATTTTCGAGCTAATTTTGCTAATACAGGCAATTTGATTACAGCAATTCGCTCTGCCTACATGGGTGAGGGACAAGCAAGTACTCTAGTATACTCAGTGCCAATTTAACCTGAATCAAGGATGTTTTGTGGCAAATGAAACTTTGACATTGGCAGACTAGTCTGGCAGGAAGTAGTTGTGTATTACGCCCAGCCCCACCCCCGGACATCTAGGCCTTCCTTGTCAGCAAAAAAAAAAAAGACAAGCCAAGCTACGCAGACATGTCTGCTTTAATATGGGTTGTAATGACGCTCTTGTGTGCTGTGTCTTTAGCTAAAGATTGTGGATCTGGTTTCCAAGTTAGGAGTTGTTCAGGTGATGACAAGGTTGGCTCGATTATTGGTGAACTAGAGTATGGTAAGTGATGATGTTGTTAACATAACACATACTGGATGTTTTCTTTTTACAGTTTTAACCTCAAATGAATTGGCAATACCGAACTGGAAGCTATGTCCTAGATCTGACAGTACCCCTCAATGGAGAGTATCATTTGAATTGATTGTATTTGGTGTATTCTGCAATGACATGGAATTTAATAGTTCTATCGTTTGTGTCACTAATGGAACGCTGGTTATCAAACGTGAACAGTTTGAAAAACAAAATGGCACTTACAATTTCAGTTTCATAAGTAGTGAGCTAGAGTCTTCATTACAAATTATGTTTGGTAAGTCGACTTCATGAAATATTTACATTTTTAAAATTTCTTTGTAAATAGCTCCAACTGGTGTTTATCCTCTCTATCCTACTGTTCATGTTAATGAGGGTGATCACTATGCTAAACTTACATGGTTAATATTCTATTCCAATGTCCCTATTACAATACGATCATTTCGAGGAGGTTTCCTGTTAACTGATGGTATTTCTAGTGAAGTGGATGGCATAACAGTTGCCGAGGGAAATGAGTGTATAAGTACAGAATCAGGTGAATCTACCAAGGTATGGAATGTGTTTATTGATAATCCAAACAGCTCAGCAGAAGGAGATTATATTCTAGTTGTAAACAACAGTATAGGACAAAGCTCAGCTACTGTTCAATTAATAGGTATGATATATGAACTATCATAATATAGATTATTTAAAATAGCGATTATTTTTTAATAGTTGATTCCATTACTCCATCTTCTACAATAAAGATGATACCAAGTACGAGTTTAATAGTCAGCACTTCTGAATCATTCACTGACTCACCTACTAGCACTACTAGCACTGCTAGCACTACTGGCACACCTGTAAAAACAATAATTAGTGAGTTGCATTAGTCATTGTGAAATGGGAACTTAATCATCATAACATGATGATGCAATTATAATAACAATATTCACAGTTTTGTAGATCTAAAAATGATCTAATATGATTTATCCTCTAATGGGTATCATATTGAGTACATAGTGCAAATGCCATTAGCCAGTTACTCAATATTAACTCTAGTATGAATATATTCATATCTGTATGTGTGTCTGTATATATATATATATATATAATTATATATATAATTATATATATACTAATATACAGTATGATGGTGACACCATCCCTTTGATGTGGTGAGTTCTATATATTGTATGTAGACCTTCCATGTGCACACCATGCAGGAGATGTCATCATCATACAATATATTGTATACAGTATGCTAATAGGACTTATATACTGAATATAGGACCCTTGTTTTGTGTCCTCAATGTGAGATAACCCTCACAGGCTCGGGCTATATGACATCCTCCGACACAAACTCAGGTCCTATATTTTGTATATAAGACCTATTAGCATACAATATATATTGCATATATATATATATATATAGAATTATATATATATATGTATGTGTGTATGTATGTGTGTGTACTCACTCTTATTTATCTTCTTATATTACATTTACATGTATAAAACAGTATAGCTACATGGTATAATGTAGTGTAAATAATAGTGCCCATTCCAGCTTGACCTTGTGACTATGTAACTAGAACTAGAATAAGTGATGGTATGTATATTATGATACATTATGCTGACATGTAGACACAAATCAATTGAGTAAACTCGAGAGTCAAAGAGAAATTGATAATAATTGATTTACTTGTCAGTTACATTATTGCTCATGAATATTTATATTTCATGATCTCAAGTTTTATAAAATCATATTTTCCCTTTGTAGGTATTACACTTAGTGTTGCTGTTGTGGTGATAGTTGGTTGTGGAATTATCATCGTTTTAATTGTTTTACTTTGTATCTTCTCTTTCAAAAGAAGAAGGTTAGAAGTGGCTTCGAATGAACTTGCTAAGCCTGAAAGTGTAGAAGTACCTGATAATGTGAATTGTGAGTAAATTAGTCTTCTATATTACCCTGGTTAATCACTATTGCAATCTAAATCAAGATGTGATTGTGGTAGGCTTGATTTTATTAATCATGTATCATATTCAGTCTTATGTGATCAATGTGTTTCCTAGAAATCAAATTTATTTATATTTTTTTGTGAAGGGGGGAGTAAAGTTGCTCATAAATTTATATAGTGATGCAATTTTAGCCAAACAAATAATACTGATACAAGGAATTCATGAATATATTTATTAGCTCATTAACTTTTACACTTGACAATATTAATATAATACATATGTATTCTTTTAGCAAATTTAACACCAAACAATGTAAGACCTCAAACTGTTGGAGGATCAACTTGTAAGTGTTTTAATAACTATACTTATAATAGTATTAATCTTATCTGTTTCTGTATAGCTGCCAATGACACAACTATTGCTTATTCAACATTAAAAGGTAAGTAATTAATATTCATTATAATTATATATATCATTGTTTAAACGTAAATAAAGGTACTAGTGTTGACAACTATCCTGGACTAACTAATAACTATCATGAATATCAAAATAATGATGGAGGTGAACATACTGACTCACCAAATGTTACTTTCACTCCACAACTGGATACTCGTCAGACACTTGTACCTCCGGATAATCCTCTGTCTAGTAATTCTGAAGGAGATAAAAACATTGACTTGAGAGATGTTACAACTACTCCACAATTGAGTACTCGTCCATCACTTATACCTCCTGATAATCCTCTAGCCAGTCATTCTGGTACCTCTCTAACTGACCATTTACTACAAGCAAACTTAAAAGAACATAAGATAACTAATATGTATTTAAGAGATATCTATGGTAAACAGAGTGAAGGTGTTGAACTGAATAAAGGAATTCTACAAGCAACTGAGATGGGAACTGAGACTCAACAGGACATGAGGGCAATACAACGAGAGACTCATAGTTTAATAGAAGCAAGACATGTCACAGAACAGGAAAATACTCTTGGTATGTAATGAGAACATTGAATAACGTTCTAGTGTATGGTAATACCTCATTGAATTCCTGAAAACTGTTCAGAGAGTATACAGACCTACTTTTTAGATTCAGTACCTGTACTATGATAGCAAAACAAGTAATAATATGTTATGACAATATTAATTTAATAAGTGTTTGTGATATAACCATTACAGCCAAGGAATGTGCACATTTGGCAATATACCTTCTTAGTATAAACTATACACATACAAAGTGGTATGATTGATTGTGCAATCTACTACTATCTACTATTTTTGACCAAATGTCTATAAGTAATTACCTATGAACGATCAACATCATATCATCGATTACACAATTATTAATAGTAAAACACATTCTGATTCAATCAGTATTTTATCAAACTCTGATAGCACACAGATCGTTTTTACAATATCGTCAAGTATAGCAACATGTTTCCAGAAAATAGAGCAGGTCCCTATTTCTGGGAACATGTTGTCAGAAATTTTAAAAGAATATAAAGGCTGCCATACACTAATGTTGCTTAGTGTATGGTGGTCTTAATTAGATTACCACAAAATGGCTACCAATTAAGGTAAGCATTTGGACAAAATCATGTTGTGGGAGAACGTCCCATTTTGCAAATTCATTCACATTTTTTATACCACATATGATGTGTTACACACTGCACCTGATATTTCTGAGCTGAATGAGCTTGTTGGTTCTGAGATAACCTCACAATGGGACTAATTACTATTTGCTGCACACGTCGGACTAAAACCAAATGATTTGGAAATGCTTCGTAGTGAGGATGCTCAAGTTCGATTTTATCATTTATTTGTTCTCTGGAAAAGAATGCAATGTTCAGATTTCTCATGGGATGCTGTCATCAAAGTACTCCAATCACAAACTATCAATCAACCTACTTTAGCGGAAAGGGTTTTAAGACAGTTAGAAAACTCAACTATGAACACAGATTCAACTTGTAAGTATTTTAGTAACATTAGTAATATATTTATTAGTGTTGTACCTAAACTAGATTTTGCCTATAATTCAGATACAGATATTATAGGCAACTACTAAAACTGCCTATACCTATACCTATACCTCTATATACATGTGTTCACTCCTTTTTCTAGTATATGTTCATGTGCATCACTAATTTTTAGCACTGCTCTATATAGCCATTTGTGTTGGAAAATGAAACTCACAGACTACTAGAAAAGATGGAAATAGCTTAAAAAATGATTCTGACTGTTATATCAATCTTTTAACAACCTTGTGCTCTACAGTTTGGAGCGTGTTTGCTACTTCCTTCTTTTAGATCAAGTGACTCTTTTATACCAGTCTCTAGATCTCCTTTTGTATGGATACACATTGATAGTCTGTTGTCAAAACCTGCAGAATTATATATTCCTCATTATGTCGATGTTAGTAGTGATGAAGACAAGATGAAATTATATCTCCTAACTACCAAAGAGAACCCTGAAGTATTTACAACTGATGAATTAGCTCAAGTTAGCTATTCACCAACATTAACCAGAATTCTTACAACCCACTTCTGTTCACTTTGTGTTGCCTCTAAAGATGTACCACGCAAAAGATATATTTTACTCTATGCAGAGAAAGAATTTGATGATGGCAGTTTATATGTGGATATATGTATTATGTATTCTATCAGATGCTTACAGGTAAAGTAAGTATTTTGTATTTATTACTTCTCTATCAACTATTGTACATTGCAGAAAGTTAAGGAATTGAAAGAATACAAAGAAAATAAAATCCTTCTTTGTGGTTCTGTTTCCTTTAGTGATGATAGTTATGGTATCAGTGTTACTTTTGATCCCATTCATGTTCCTGGGTGGATAATTGATTTCAGAAATATTCACTGTGAAAAAGTACAATAATTTCACAATAATATAATTATTATATTAAACTCCTCATAATAATTTATATCAATATAGATAACTGAAGACATGATTGACATCTACAAAGTACTTGGTTGTACTCCAGAAGAAGTGACTGATTGTGATATTGAAGATCTCAAGCGATATGAAGAAGCTGACATGTATCCACCACGTTTTAAAGTCCAGTTTTCTCCTGAAAATTCACAAAGTGGAGACACTCAAGCAACATTATCTCTGCATGGACTTAAAAATAAATTTACTAAAACAATTAGATTGAGTAGAGAAACCTCAGGTAATATATGTCTGGATATGTTATAAGAATCCCAAAGTATTTTAACCTGAAACATCACCTAAACATTATTCTAATTCCCCACAGATTCATATTCTACAAGTCCAGTATCATCTAACACTCTTTTTTCAGACACTTCAGGTTATGACTCAGGTATTCATTCTAACTCACAATGCCTAACATAAAAATTATACTGACTAGGTGCTGTTTCTTTCACAACATCATCCCATCATGATATTCCCACTTCTTCAAATGGTAAGACAGTTCAAATGAATATTTTGTACAAATACTTCATTTCTATATAGGCTCTGACATTTTCATCATTGACCTAATGAACCTCTTAGGATCGAAACTCCAACCACATTGGATGGAATTTGGTTACCGTCTAAAACTTTCAATGGAAGAGCTTCACAGAATTGAAGTTAATGTTGGTGAAGATAGCACACGCTGTACAAGACAAGTATTGTTTATGTGGAGAAGATAAATCCAGCTGCATCATGGAAGCCAATAGCTGAGGCACTCAAACAATCTGGATTACCACTGCTCTCAGCTATTGTCACTAAATGATATACGAATTCTGGTCCTACATTTTGTCAAATTTGTCAGTGTACTCATGGTCTGGATTACACTGACTTCGAGATGCATGATATACTTACCTCTATTCCGAATAGTATGTTAACATGATTACTTATTGTTCTAGAGCTAATAAGTTTGTGAAAGGAAGCCTTAGACTTCACTAGATTTTTTTCTGCTACTTATCTTTTAAAGGTTATTGTATAACTTTTGAAGTTTTTCAGCTCACAGAATTGGCCACTTATTTGTTTTTCTATTTTTACTTTTTGAAGGTTCTTGTATACTTCTTGCAATGTCTTCCAGGTACAACAGCTAATTGTTATAGTTTCTATATAAGCTGGCTTTCTTCTGTTACCCGATCTGTGTTTTTTTACATGCCATGTCTATTAATTAGGGTTGCACCTGTACTCGTATAGGGATCTGAATAGGTGCCTATATTGAAGATATAGGCAGAGTATCAGTATAGGGAACTGCATTGCCTATACATTGCCTATACAGTTTACACAATATTTTTCAGGCTTCGCAAATTACATTACTATCAAACTGCACAAGTACAATCTGAAGATGTGCAACTGAGGCTGAATATGCCTGTAACTACATGTACTGGATGTATAGCACACGAACAATAGAATAATTAACACTACCATGTGTGAACAGTTGTAAACTAGGTAAATACAACTATATATTTCACACAGACAATATCAGATTGGATCTGCATATAGGCAACATGGATTATGAAAAATATAGACATATAGAAATATAGGCAATTTGCTGTATAGGTGCAACACTACTATATATTAATTGACCATACCCCCACAATGACACAACTTCTTTAACTATGTATGTGTGCCGCAAACACGATGTAAATATTATTATAGATTAACCCACATTGAAAATAATGATAGACTGACTATAAACACTTGGCAATTCACAGGTTATTCCAAATTCACTTAATGATGTCTACCTTTATTTGTTTTTATACCATATAGGTGTTATAATACTACATAGTAAACCTGATATATCAATGCTGAGTGAACTCGTTGGTGCTGAGATACCAGCAAAGTGGGAACTATTTGGAGTACAAGTGGGACTTGAACAAAGTTATTTAGATTGTCTTCGTGATGAGCACCATAATTCTAAAATTCGATTTATTCATTTATTTAATGAATGGAAAACAATGAAGACATCAGATTTCACATGGTGTACTGTCATCAAAGTATTGTATTCAAAAACAATCAGTGAATATACTTTAGCAGAAAAAGTTTTGAAAACGTTGCAAGCCTCAACCACAGATTTAAGCCTACCTCTTGATCATGTCTAAAGTTGTACATCATATCTGTCAGATTTACTAGTGGACTATCAGTAAATACACAATTATATACTTCACCATGGTATCCTTAATTGCCACACTCTATCACTGTAAATAAGTGATTTTTGTTTTGTTTTTTTTTTCAATCAGAATTATTACATATTCTGTCATACATTAAATTATGATATTACACACCTAATGGATAATGTTATTACTCTAATGTAAACAGTTTGAATTTTATCTGATGTTGAGAATTTATGGTAAAAGTGATTCATTGTGACACTAGAAATTTAGCAGACTAGCTATAGATTGTGCAATTTTATATATAATAAGTTACACTGCATGGACATTATTCTCAATTGACTGTTGTAGATTTGCCAATCTACATTAAAATCATACCACAGCCTAATTTTTAATAACTATTAAATTTTTATACAAATTACCAGCCCCACCCCCACCCTCTTAGTCAATAGTCAGCAGAACGGCATAAGATAGGAAATGTCTGCTTTAATATGGGTTGTAATGATGCTCTTGTGTGCTATCGCTTTAGCTCAAGATTGTGGATCTGGTTTCCAAGTTAACAGTTGTTCAGGTGATCAAAATATTATTGGTGAACTAGAGTATGGTAAGTGATGATGTTGTTATAACATAACACATACTGGATGTTTTCTTTTTACAGTTATAACCTCAAATGAATTGGCAATACAGAACTGGAAGCTATGTCCTAGATCTGACAGTTCTATCCCTCAATGGAAAGTATCATTTGAATTGGATTCAGCTATTGTATTTGGTATATTTTGTAATGACATGGCATTTAATAGTCCTATCGTTTGTGTCACTAATGGAACACTAGTTATCAAACGTGAACAGTTTGAAAATCAAAATGGCACTTACAATTTCAAATTCGTAAGTAGTGAGCTAGAGTCTTCACTCCAAATCATATATGGTAAGTCAGACTTTTATGACATAGAATTGCATTTTTAATTTTCTTCTGTAAATAGCTCCAACTGGTGTTTATCCTCTCAATTCTACTGTTCGTGTTAATGAGGGTGTTGCCCATGCTAAACTTTCATGGTTAATATTCGATTCCAATATCCCTATTGCCATAAAACTATTTCGAGGAGTTACCCTGTTAACTGTCAATGAAGTGGATCTTGTCGAGGGAAATGAGTGTATAAGTACAGTAACAGGTGAATCTACCACAGTATGGAATGTGTTTATTGATAAACCAAACAGCTCAACAGAAGGGGATTACATTCTAGTTGTAATCAATAGTGAAGGACAAAGCTCAGCTACTGTTCAATTAATAGGTATGATATATGAACTATGAGAATATAGATTATTTGAAATAGCTATTATTTTTTATAGTTGATTCCATATCTCCATCTACTATAATAAAGATGATACCAAGTACGAGTTTAATAGTCAGCACTTCTGAATCATTCACTGACTCACATACTAGCACTACTAGCACTACTAGCACTGCTAGCACTACTAGCACTCCCAGCTCATCTGTAAAAACAATAATTAGTGAGTTGCATTAATCATTGTGAAATGGGCATAACATGATGCAATTATATAACAATATTCACAGTTTTGTAGATCTAAAAATGATCTAATATGATTTATCCTCTAATGGGTATCATATTGAGTACATAGTGCAAATGCTATAGGTAGCCATTAGCCAGATACTCAATATTAACTCTAGTATGAATATATTCATGTCTGTATGTCTGTCTGTATATGTATATATATATATATATTATATATATATATATATATCCCTTTGATATGGTGAGTTCTATACATTGTACATAGACCTTCCATGTGCACACTATGCAGGAGATGTCACCATCATACAATATATTGTATACAGTATGCTAATAGGTCCTATATACTGAATATAGGACCCTTATTTTGTGTCCTCGGATGTGATATAGCCCTCGCAGGATCGAGCTATATCACATCCTCGGACATAAACTCAGGTCCCTATATTTTGTATATAGGCATACTATATATATATATATATATATATATATATATATATATATATATATATATATGTTTGTTTGTGTGTGTGTACTCACTCTTATTTATACTCTTATGTTACATTTACATGTATAGCTACATGCTGTAATGTAGTGTAAATAATAATAATAGTGCCCATTCCAGCATGACCTTGTGACTGTATGTAACTAGGAACTAGAATAAGTAATGGTATGTATATTATGATACATTATGCTCATATGTAGACACAATTAAATTGAGTAAGCTCGAGAGTTAAAGAGAAATTGATAATAACTGATTTACTTGTCCATTACATTATTGCTCATGAATATTTTTATATTCCATGATGTCAAGACGCATAGAATCATATTTTCTCTTTGTAGGTATTACACTTAGTGTTGCTGCTGTGGTGATAGTTGGTTGTGGAGTCATTGTCGTTTTAATTATTTTACTTTGTATCTTCTCTCTGAAAAGAAGAAGGGAAGAAGTGGCTTCTAATGAATCTCCTAAGCCTGAAAGTGTAGAAATACCTGATAATGTGAATTGTGAGTAAATTAGTCTTCTATATTAACCTGGTTATTCAGTATTGCAATCTAAATCAAGCTGTGATTGCGGTAGGCTTGATTTTATTATCATATATATTATATTCAGTCTTATGTGATCAATGTGTTTCCTAGAAATCAAATTTGTTTATATTTTTTTTGTGAAGGGGGGAGTAATGTTGCTCAGAAATTGTATAGTAATGCAATTTTAGCCAAAACAAATAATACTGATACAAGGAATTCATGAATATATTTATTAGCTCATTAACTTTTACACTTGACAATATTAATATATTATGTATTCTTTTAGCAAATTTAACACCAAACAATGTAAGACCTCAAACTGTTGGAGGATCAACTTGTAAGTGTTTTAATAACTATACTTATAATAGTAATAATCATATCTGTTTTTGTACAGCTGCTAATGACACAACTGTGACTTTAAAAGGTAAGTAATTAATATTCATTATAATTATATATATCATTGTTTAAACATAATTATAAAGGTACTAGTGTTGACAACTATCCTGGAATAACTATCAATCATCATGAATATCATAATAATGAAGGAGGTGAACATACTGACTCACCAAATGTTACTTCCACTCCACAACTGGATACTCATCCATCACACATACCTCCTGATAATCCTCTGTCTAGTAATTCTGAAGTACATGAAGACATTGACTTGAGAAACGTTACAACTACTCCACGATTGAGTACTCGTCCATCACTTGTACCTCCTGATAATCCTCTGTCTAGTCATTCTGGTACCTCTTTAACTGACCATTTATTACAAGAAAATTTAAAAGAACATAAGATAACTAATATGTATTTAAAAGATATCTATGGTAAACAAAGTCAAGGTGTTGAACTGAATAAAGGAATTCTACAAGCAACTGAGATGGCAACTGAGACTCAACAGGACATGAGAGCAATACAACGAGAGACTCATAGTTTAATAGAAGCAAGACATGTCACAGAACAGGAAAATACACTTGGTATGTAATGAATAACATTCTAGTGTATGGTAGATTTAATAATACCTCATTGAAATCCTACAAAATGTTCAGAGAGTATAGACCTATCTTTTTAGATTCAGTTCACTTTTGAAAGCTGTACTATGATAGCAAAACAAGCAATAATATGTTATATCAAAATATATGACCACTACAGCCAAGGAATCTGTACAGTTGGCAATAAACCTTCTTAGTATAAACTATACACATACAAAGTGGTATGATTGTGGAATCCACAACTATCTACTATGTTTGACCAAATGTGTACAAGTAATTACCTATGGACAATCAACATCATATCATTGATTACACAATTATTAATAGTAAAACACATTCTGATTCAATCAGTATCTGATAGCACACAGATCGTTTTTACAGCATCGTCAAGTATAGTGACTTCTCAAAGCATTCACCAATTAATAATTTCAAATTTTGTCCTACAAAATAATTTTTGTCAAAATTCAGCCATTTTGTACATAACATTTTGGCATGTAAGAAGTTTAATGATAGCTCTTCTTCAGGCCACCATATACTAGGTATCATTACATGAGGCTACAGTATTCCCCAGTGTATTTTTAAATGTTGCCTCTTGCAGCATGTGTCCAGAAAATAGAGCAGGTCCCTATTTCTGGGAACATGTTGTCGGAAAGATCAAAAGAATATAAAGGCCACCATATACTTAATTAGATTACCACAAAATGGCTACCAATTGAAGGTAAGCATTTGAACAAACTCATGTTGTGGGACAACATCCCATTTTGCAAATTCATTCACAATTTTGTGTACAAGTCACTTAATTTCTTATACCACAGATAATGTGATACATACTGTACCTGATATTTCTGAGCTGAATGAGCTTGTAGGTTCTCAGATAACCTCACAATGGGAATTATTTGGCGCACAAGTCAGACTAAACCCAAACGATTTAGAAATGCTTCGTAGTGAGGATGCTCAAGTTCGATTTTATCATTTATTTGTTCAATGGAAAAGAACGCAATGTTCAGATTTCTCATGGGATGCTGTCATCAAAGTACTCCAATCACAAACTATCAATCAACCTATTTTAGCGAATAAGGTTTTAAGACATTTAGAAAACTCAACTATGAAGACAGATTCCTGTCCATGATAATCTTTTGTTTGATATTTTCTAACATTAAAAGAGTATTGTAAATGAATGCAGTATAAATTATCTCTTCCATTCTATAAATATTTACAACACTAAATCATTATTCCTATACTATAGTAGTTTATTGTACTGTGCTATGACTGTATACTATGCTCATTAAAATGTAACATTATCTGATATGGCAGTTATACATATTATTCATTGCATGGAGGGCTGCTCCTTATTTTGTTTCTTATTATCATTCCTATACACATACATACACACACACATATATAATTATATACGTACATACATACATACAAACATACATACATACATATACACATACAACATATATACATGCATACATACATACAAACATACATACATACATACACACACATATACATACATATATATACATACGTACATACATACATACATATATACATACATTTATATATACATTATTATATACACATTCATACATATATACATACATACATACACACACATATACATTGTACATATATAATACATACATTTATACATGTACATATATACATACATACATACATACATATATACATACAACATACATACATGCATACATATATACATACAACATACATACATGCATACATACATACAAACATACATATATACATACAACATATATACATGCATACATACATACAAACATACATACATACATACACACACATATACATACATATATATACATACATACATACATACATACATATATACATACAACATACATACATATATACATACAACATACATACATGCATACATACATACAAACATACATACATACATATATATTATACATACAACATATATACATGCATACATACATACAAACATACATACATACATACACACACATATACATACATATATATACATACGTACATACATACATACATATATACATACATATATATATACATACGTACATACATACATACATATATACATACATTTATATATACATTATTATATACACATTCATACATACATACATACATACACACACATATACATTGTACATATATATATACATACATTTATACATGTACATATATACATACATACATACATATATACATACAACATACATACATGCATACATACATACAAACATACATACATACATACACACACACATACATACATATATACACACATACGTACATACATACATTTACATACATATAATTATACATACGTATACATAATTATACAGTTACAAACATATATATGCACATACATGCATGTATGCATTTTATGTAGTAACTATACATGATTGGATTTTTTTTATCATTTACTGTTTACAACTTCAGCAATAAAATATTTTTCTTGAACAAAATAGCAGGTTTAAAAATTAATATACAGATAGTTTAAAAATAAATATATAATTAACATCTCATTCTCTTATATATGTAACATATAACACATGTTGCCATGGCTACTGAAATAACCACAGTAGCCAATCCAAAGTAAAAGAGCATTCTACCAGAATCAGACCACTTGAGATTAGTTGCCTTGTGATCAATATAAACCGGTTCATCAGGTTTGGGTCCTTCTATGTGTGCTAAGAAACAGTTCTCTTCCGATGACTTGGAAATCTCAATGGTACACCTAAAACCATTAGTGCTATTCAAATAACAGTCGGGATTAAGTTTACTGGCATCATAGAACACATCAAGACCATCACGAGTGTATGCAAACCATTCAGCAGTATCATCAACATCCTCAATAGCCACAAAGTAATAAGATGGACGTCTCATTTCAGGAGATGTGATGAGAAATTCATAATTTGCTGACTCAACGGTTTTTGTTCGGAGTGCATTCCCAAACCCTTCACCATTGAGAAAAGATCGAAAGTATTTCAGATTATCAAACACAACAATTCGAACGTTTGTTTCTCTGGCTTTGAAAGGAATTAAGGTAATGTTGTATATAAGGGCAGCAGGATCAGTATTGACTATATACACATACTGGTCTAGTATACATATACCAGCATTATCAGAACAATTTCTAATTGGTATTAGCTTTGAAAGAGGAAACAAATGTATAATGTTTGGTAACGATGAGACGATTTTTTGCATTTCAAATGGATGACTAGCATACAATGTATGTAATTCATCACAATGTATCTTATATATAGCAAAAACAGTTTCAACTGATGGATTTGTTATATTCCGGAGAGTAAATGCTACAGCAATATCATGAGTCATATGTCCAGCTGTTGTATAGTACAAATACACATAATCCTCTCTTGCTACTAGAGTACTGCCAGAGATTGTTTCTGGAGGTACTACTGACCAGATTATCATTACTAATCCAACTATACAGAATATTCCAGCTATAATAAGAAACAATGTTACTAGAAATCTGCAAAGAATGATCTTTCCTAATTGAAAGAAAAGAATGAATATAATAATTTTAAAATAATAATCATAACAAGCAAGTTTCATGGAGAAATGAAGAAACATGGTCTAGTAAGTCCAGTCATGTCTTAGAGATGGTCTTCACCACTAAGCTCACATGTACAAACATTATTTCTGGTTATATCATAAAGGTGATATTTAGGGTTCTCTTAATAATTAATAATGTGCTACTATAACCAAATGACTGAACACTATATTAGTACTTACTGGAGCATTGATTATTATTCTGTTCCCTCTGTACGAGAGGTGCTCTTTCCTCATTTCTTGTATTGATATTACTTCTGTGGCCTACTGGAGTACCATTACGTTGAGTATTTCCAATAGGAGGTACGTGTGGGTGTGGGGGTGGGGGTGGGTCTGGACTTTGTGGTGATGATCTACCTAAATCAAGTGTATAGTACAATTAAAGTGAAGTACATTTACTGTATCAAACTGTCATATTTGTAGAATGTGATAATGTACAGTGATGAATATAATTATAGGAGTATGTTGTTTACATCTTGTCGTGCAGAAATACAAATATAGCTTAGCGATGCACCAATAATCAGATCGGTAATCGATATTGGTCATTATTGGCAATTATTTTTAGCATCGGTATCGGTTATTTATGAAAGTTGCAACCGATATTGTAAAAAGTCTATCAATAATGTCATTTCTTGCCTCATTGCTTTTATGATACTCATAATTATTGAGGAAATGTTCATTCTCAATGAAAGCATCAGAAACCAGAAGGTAGATATAATAGAGGATCAGTATCGATTATTAGTACATATATAAAGTAAATATTGGTTTATTGGAGTATCAGTAAAATGTCTTATCAGTGCATCACTAATACAGCTACCAATGCTGTGGATATAAAACCCTTCATAGCGTAATAATGCTCATATCATTATGTTTATGGATATATGACTATCCACGATTTGAAAAACATTTCTGCCCCCTATTTCATTAACACACATATGTATTACACATCATAATGGTACCCATAACCAAAGAGTGGTAACAGCTAGTCACTCAGGACATTGTCTGATAGATATAGTGAATGTCCAGTAAATTGAAACCAAATTGTATACAAGCAGACAGGACAAGAGTGGTGAAATAGGTAAGCAGTTGGGTCATTATTTCTACACCTCTACACATAACATATTAGGACAAATCGAGTTCCTTATATATTGTATTGGAAATATTTTTACTTACTGGACACATCAGCATTAATGTGCCTCAATTCTTGTTGGATAGGTTGTACTATTGATGGTGGATCTATTCAAACATGGGTGAATAATGAAGATTATATAATTGTACAATACTTCCCACACCATTGTTATTTGTTTCTTCAGAAATAGGCACACTAGTATGTAGTAGAGGAGCAACTGAGCTGTCAGAGAGGGGTGACACGGGTGGACCTGGAAATGAGGATATTCATGAAGTATTATTTACAGTAATAGTATCTCAAATTATATAATTGTTCTTTCTATCTTTCTAGTATACACAGTCATGAATGTATGTGTGTAGTGTATAACAAACAAAGAATGTACAATGTTGCATTTCATACCTTGTGGCTCACCACCTTGTGCAAGAAAGTTGTGAGTATCTGTTGATCTTGGAGTCCCAGCTAAGACTGATATAAAATTAAATTACTATAGTTAGTTCAGATTATGTAGATCTAATTGACTGCTTACCTCCAGGAACCATTTGAGAAGATTCCATTGCTATCCCTACACTTAGCGAAATTTGCATCCGGATTTCCCAGCCCAGCCCCAGCCCCAGCCCAGCCCCACCCCCAAATTTCTATAATGATCAGCATAGTGTGGACGACCGAGAAGAATCGCGAATCACTCATGATTCAGAAATCATGGTTATAGTTAATGATGAAATACTGAAACTTCATCTTGAGGAAAATGATTTGGTGGCAATTGAGCAAGAGTGTCGTAGTAACATTGCTAGTTGCAGAAGATCTATGTTTGACCTATTCTGAAAACCTTCCCTAAAGCAAGCACAAAACAACTCCTTGATGTTCTAAAATCAAAAGCTGTGGCTGAGATGTATATGGCTGAACAATATAGGGAATATATGTCATCAGTTATCTCAAAAACCAACACCTACTATTAATGGTACGCACTGCACCACATAATAACATACATTTCAGCATTAGTTGAAACTTGAAACAACACCAGAGTTAACAAAAATACTTTAGCTGAGCATATTTTATCCGGAGAAATAGTTTTGTGCTCTTTTTCAAACAAAAACTAAATTGTGCTTTCTGACTATTTTTTACACACCTATTTCATTTTTGTATACTGTTTATATATGTAGCGATTCCGAAGCCTTAAAAATTTCGTGAAATTTTGCCCGGGAATATTCAAACAATTTTTGGGCGAATTAACAAGTTTTTTGAATCTATGATTGCGGAAAAGTGGACTATCTAAAACCTAATAAACTATATATTTTTAGAAAGTACAGAAGTAGATCTGTGCAATTATTTCAGTTGGTAAGTTATTTTGATAGAAAATAAGTTTGAATAGATCTAAATGAAGTGTATTTGTGTTATTAAAAATACTCTGAACATAGTATAGTTTGCATACAACTATTATCTGAATTTAAACACCAAAACAACATATTTGGTAAAAATTGGAAGTTTAAAAATCAAAAACTTGGCTGCAATTGTCATAAATTATTGTATCTATTGTATTAATGTTAATTGAAGTTTTAATATAAGCTTCTTTGTTAAACAATCATTCAGAAATCTTGGCAAGTCAAATTTAGTATGCACTATGATCATTATAATTATAATGATATATAATTTTCAACACACATTTCATGTTTTGTTGTTTATAAACCATACACTGTAGTCTGTTGTGTAGGTTCAATAGTAGGAATGTTATGATGATCTGTACACCTAGAGCATCAGCTTTTTCTCATGTCAGTGCTTTTGGGCTGACTAAAAGGATTTAAATTTCCATTAAATAGCTGAAAGTACCCAAAATTGGCATTGCATAGAATAAGATGAATTAACAATGCTATATTGTTCAACTAATATTCATTCACAGAACTTACAAGGAATATATATTCATAGTTATCACTAAACAGTATTATTATGTTATAATAAAATAATTAAAGTGCCCATGCATTGAACAGTTCTATCCTGTCACAGAAAATCATGGCTGAACAGAAATTGAAACCATACAGTAGGTCCATACTCAATATACCATTCTGCAATGAAGTGGGTATAACTACAGATATGTTATCAGATCCTAGTAGTGAATTTCCTGAACTTGAGGGGCTTGCAACAAATGGAATTATGCTTGATCTACTAAGAGTACAAGAATATAAAAGGCTCCCATGTGCAGTATTGATCGAGTGGACAGCAAAGCTTTTCCCAGGTCATGATATACCATCAATTTGGACATTGAGAAAAAACTTAGCAAGTTTAAAAAATAAAAAGCAACGGCTACAAAAGTCAAAACTCTACTCTGCAGATTTAACTAACTTTTATAAACAAGAATACTCCTTGCCAAGCAGGAGAAAATCTGGAGGCAAGACCATGCATTCCACTATTATTGAGTCCAGTAAAAACATTGCTGCTCAAAATGATATAGTTGTGGAGGCTTTGAAAATTGCCAACTATTCACTTGCTAAAGAAGCAAGTGAATGGAAAGAAAAGTTTAGTGAGACAGATAAAACTCTGCAGACTTGTCAAGAAGTTATTACACGATACAACCCACACAATGCAAAAAGACGAGAAAAACGCAAAAATGAAAAAATTGTATGCCAAGCTAAAATTATCTCTGGACTAGAAAAAGAAATGCACACAATGCAAAATAAACTCTTTAAAAATTCTCAATCAAAAGTTAAATATTATAAGGAAAAATGTACACAACTGAAGAGTGACCTAGATTGTCAGGTTAGTAATGATGATGATAAATATCTTGAATTAGAAGAAAAATTGAAGAATGAACAATTGAAAAACCGTTCTCTTCTTGAGGAAAATGCAATTTTACAAGACAGAATTAAAGAGTTAGAAAGTCAGACTATAACCCTCTATGAGGATGGCAAATACAATGACAAAACTCGTGAATGTGTAATGGAGTTGTTATCATTGAATGTAAGCATCATGAAGATTGAAAAGGTTATGAGAAGTGTGCTTAAACTAGCTGGTATACATCCCAATAGAGTTCCCAAACATACTACAATAAACTCTATACTGAGTGAAGCACATGCCTTAGCTCAAATACAACTTGCAGAGAGCCTTCCAGATAAAGAATATACTACCCTCCATTCAGATGGCACCAGTAAATGTGGTCACAAATATAATAGCTTCCAGGTTGCTACAGAATATGGTACATACACACTTGGAGTGAGAGAAGTAGCTTCTGGTACATCTCAGATTCAGCTAGAGACATTAGAAGAAATTCTTCAGGAAATTTCAGAGGTATCCACAACAACAGATGCCGGGAGAAGAATATTGGCTAACATCAAATGCACTATGTCAGATAGAGCAAATGGTCAAAAGTGTTTTAATGACATGTTAGCAGAATACCGAGCTAGTATTTTGCCTGAAGTTGTAAGAGAATGGGGGAGTATTTCTGAAACAGAGAAAGAAGCAATGTCTTCTTTGTACAACTTCTTCTGTGGAATGCATTTCATAGTTGGCATGGCTGACTATAGCAGTGAAGCACTTCGACTTTTTGAAGATGCAATTTTAGATTCAGGTACTAAGTGTGAGTCTGGTACAGTACGTTTGATCCGAACTGCCTGCAAAGCATTTGAAAAGCGTGGTAATGAGAAGTCAGGATGTGGTTTACCATTTGCAACGTACCTGCATCAGCATGGCATAACTCGAAACCCTCTCATCCATTTTCGTGGAAATCGTTTCAACGTTGTCTTTGCTAATGCAGCTCGGATTTTTTATCTAAAGGACAAAATGTTGGACTTTTTAAAAGTGTGGGGTGTGCAAAATCAGCTTCTTAAAGCAGTAGAAAATGACCTTCACAATGAACACTACATTGCTGGCTGCAAATCACTAGGTTTGATTGATAAACTCATCACAGGTCCACTATGGCGATTGCTCGAGTCATCAGTGCATATCTTGGATATGTCACATCATTACCAAAACCTTTTAGGTTTTTTCCAAGAGTGTTCTATTGATCCTTCCAACTTTATGACTGGAGAGTTGGTCCCTTTCCAACAGGTAGAAATTAAAAAGGATGATTTATGGACAGCCTTGATGTCAGATACTGCATTTGATTCCCTTGTTCAACAACAACTTCAAGCAATTTTTCACACCTTAAGTTTACTTGCTGAGCGAATGCTTAGTGACCATCTTGAAAATGGAAAATGGCATAAACCAAATGAAGAACTTAGAAAAACAACTACTTCAGTGGCTAAGACTAATACAATCAGCGAAAGAGACTTTGGCCAACTAGATCGCCTGCTAAGAGAAAAGCCACATGCAGGTCAGATCTGCTTAGAAGCACACATTCTTTTCACTAACAACAAAACAGCTGATTGGATGTATCAGAAGCCAGAAGAAGAAAAAACAGAATTACTCAAAACAGCTAGAAAAATGGCTTCTAACCATAAGAAGAGATTTAGAGAAAGGATTGAAAAAATCACAATGGAGAGAATAGCTATTCTACAAAAAAGAAAAGAGGAACTGGAACGAAAAGAGAGAAAAGCGCTACAAGAGAAAGAGAAATTAACAACAGCAATTGTTATACAAGGTCTGTGGCAGTCGGTTCATGATGTGGATGATCAACTATCAGTGCTAAAATCTGAAACAACTAAACGTAAAGCACTCCAGACACAGCTTAAGTTCAGAAGGATAGTGCTAGACCAAAAGTATCATGATAATGAGGTGTTTAGCTTTTCTAAAAAAGGAATTGGTCAGTTTAACTCCACTAAGTTGAGGAGTAATCTGCTAAAGCTATTGCATTTTTCAGAAAGAGCATCATCTGAATATCACGATATCGCAAATCTTATTAACAAAAGAGTTGATCACACATTTATGGAAGATGGCAAACAGGTCGTGTACAGAGGAAAAGTAGTTTCCCAGGTTTCTGGATTTCCATCTTGGTACAACATTGTTTATGTATGTGAGCCACAGACCGTATACACATACAGACTGGAGGATGACCTATTAAATGGAGATCTGAAGATAATAGCTTAATCAATAATTATTAATATAGCATACACTTATATTAACTTAACACACTTACAAATTGTGTTAGTCTCCCTGTACAACAATTTATTTAAATATAAAATTATATATAACCTTCGTCAACGTAGGCAGAAGAATAATTAATTTTTCGACCGGAAATGTACCATTTTTCTAATTACAAAACGGTTGAAAAATTAGAACAATTGCGATTAAACGAAAGGGCTTATTTCAGCTTGTAAGGCAAGGATTTTCATCGGACAAAATTTTTTCAAAAGGTAATTAAATCCTTTCTTGAAAAATAACTCTCTTTTTAAATATGCAGGATAAACAAGAACTTGTGCGGAATCGCTAATATATGTAATTAATTATCTAATTCAAAATAACTTTAAATAGCTACTATCCTTCAATGTGTAAATGCAAATTCTGTACTGGTAGACAACTTGACTAAATTCATTTTACCCTACGATATTTTTTTCAGGACACACCTCCAAATACTCCTGCAAAATTGAAAATTTGTCAGTGGAAATGTCATAACTTTCAAATACAGAATATATATATATACCTTGTCTGATTATAATTTAGTTTTTTGTATGTATGATTATATATGTAATCTGCTGAATGTATTGCGATCTAAATCTAATTGCATCTTACATATTCTTGTCAATTGACTTTCTGGTATGGAAAACAAGCCACTCCCCTCTATCATGTGATTGCTATCTCTCTCCGATCCGCTCTTGTGACGCTCACATATGGCTAAGCGGCCTGAGCCCGTGTCCTTTGAGACTCAACTAGAATCCTTCCAGCCTAATGATCAACAGTTAGATTCCATTAGAAAAGACGGACGGGTTTCTGGTATCAATCTCGAAGGAGCTGCAAACATATTAGATGTTTATCATCGCTTAGAGAACAAACGACTTCAAGATGCACCTACTATTATAGTTACGATGTTAAGGAATGCAGGTTTCTCAGAAACTCAACTGGAAAGTTTAGAAGAGTATGTCAGACCAGTTAGAGAAGACAAACCTCAAATCCCTCCATCATCAAACAATCAACACCAGTTGACTCTGGGAATGTTGTTAGTTCGATTGAACCCAGCACTTAATGAGCGTCAACTTAAACGAGTAAAACTGGTTGTTGAAGTTTCAGATGTTTCACGATCTGAGATTGATACCTGCAAATACGTATCAGAGATGTATCGTCTAGTGGAGTACAAAATGCCTAAAACATCTGTTTCGTGGCTAATTCTAATTCTTTCCAGAGTTGGAGTGCCAGAGTCCCAGCTGGATTCTTTAAAACCTTACATTGAAGAAGCGTATCACATTGAAGATAATATAATGGTCGACTTCATTCTTACGCTAACAGACATACTAGAGAATTTCACTGACAAGTTTTATCGTAGTTTTAGAGAACTTGTAATACATACGCACCTCACAGAATTCCATCCCGATAATTTAATATGTCGTACTTACCTCTTACATGTGTTACTGGAGAGAAAACTTGTCTTTCCTGATGAGTTAGGACATTTTTTCACTCGGCTTGAGGCAACAGGATGTCAGAAACAACACAAAGTACTTCAAAAGCTTTGTAAGCGACATGGAATTGTTGAACCTCAATGGGAACACTTAGTAGAATCTATCAGTGAGTTATTATAATGTTTTGAATCTTTAAATATGGTGATATTAGCATTCATTAATAATGTCCTCTCATGTGAATATATGGCATCTTTAATAATACTTATAATTATAATTATGTCCCATAGTACTGAGCATGTGCTGAACAGGATTAATTATGGAGAAAAGTGTCCCTATTTTTGTTGGGAAGTGTCTAAACCCTTATAGGCTTGTCTTAAGGTTTGCTATAGCTTTTCCAATGTCTCTTGGTTAAAAAATTTGTTGTAATTTCTTTATCCTGCTGCTTATCATAGCTCATGAAGTCCAATCTTAATTATAATATATGTCATATAATTATGTCACAATGTAAACATTAATCATGGAGATGTGTTAATTGTACCATATAAGATGTAATTCTTACTACTTCAATAGTTACTGCCTTTTAATACTATAGATACTACTGCGACTAATATAACTAATATAATGGGAGTTGAGAATCAATCCAGACAAAGTATGTACTATATTTGTGAGATAACATTCCTATTGAGTAGATGATAGTAGTAGTAGGTTACCTACAGTTCAATGAGATTTCAATATAAATGTACCATAGACACATGGACAGTATAGGATCATCCTATCATCATAAGAATATCATTAATTAACTATGCTTCCTCCATCCCCTTTTATTCCATCCCAAAGTACCAACTATATATAAAACATTATAAGTCCATTGTACCATTGTATGTAAACACCAGTTATGGTCATAAGTCATGCTTTATGTACTCAGAGTGAGGCCTTGAGGCAAACACAGTACTACTTGTCTTCACTTGTGCTGTAGTAGCCTCTCAACCTGCCCCTTGTGCTTTATATGTAATATTGTTGAAGCAAGAGGTACAATAATATGAATAGGAATCTCATTATCAATGATAATTTAGTGATATATAATTATATAATTAATAATTATTATAATTATAATTATATATATAATTATATATAATTATACACAATTGTTTGTTAGTGTCAATTATAGATTAGTACATGTAATGTCAGTTAGAGTAGTTGCCTATTGTAATAACACATACATTATATAGAATAATTAAAATACATATATTACATTGAGTTGAACTTCATGTAATATTCTAATCTAGGAAGAGACAGGACAACACACATTTCTAGTAGCCAATATCAACTAGAAGATGTTGAACCAGATGGTGATCCAAAATATTATAATCAATCACATAATCCACCTTCTTTTCGACATGACTCACCTCCTCAACTGGACTTACAAATTCCACTACCTCGATCTGTTTCGTCTATTAATGAAAGCACACTTCCTGAATTCTATGAGCCAATGACTAAAAGGAAGAAATGTATGATTACACATAAACATAATTATAGATACTTTAGCAATAGAAGAAGTATTCCTGATTAACAATTACCTATAATGTTTTGTTATGAGAAGGCCATAAATTTAGAAGTAAAAGTTTACTTTTTCCGCTTATATACTTTCATTACGTGTTTTTTTCATACCCATTAAATTGACAGTGTAAGTTCTTTAGTTACTGTCTTACTGGTCCTCTGAATCTAAATAAATATCATTCATGTTCACCTTAAACTCAGAAACATGTTCATAACTTTAGTTTGGAATGACCAACAATCTTTTTTCCTGCACCATTTTCATATTATCCTTCCCATTCTTTCTTGTGTATATCAAATTCAATCCACTTCATTATTGAATTTTGAGTGAATGTGATAAACTTTGTAGTCACCTCACTATATATATTCTGTTCACATCATTGATATGAAAGATATTTTTATCAGACTGTTCTAATTATAGTGTTACCTTTCTTTCTTCTTTAGCTTATGCCGTAGATCAGACATCCTGCAGTTTAATATCTGGCTTTCTTCTGTCATTACTACTTGCATCAATGATCATTTCTGTCAAAAGCAATGTTGTTGCCCCACCCTCAAATACTATTAAACACAATACCTCCACTACTTACATCAAGCAAGTCACTATTGTCAAAGCCAGTGAGTACAATACCAAGATTCATTTAACCTCACAAAACAATTCCAGATATCAGACTCATACCTTGAAAAACAAAACCAGTACTTATGTAATCGATACAGCCGCAATATCTGAATATCAACACATTAATAGCTCTGTACAGTTTTCATCTGGATTCTACTTTCTTGATGCAAGCCTTGTTAAAAATGTTCCAAATAATATCATAATCTCTGAATCTGTTTTGGAACCTAATACTTCACAATGCTCTGAAGAACCTTGTTCTCTGAATTGGAATGATGATGAATGTACTAGTATAACAATCTCAAAATCGAACTTTTCTGTGATATCTCAGAACCCTCATGTCTTTATGTTAGCAAAGTCACTCAATTATCGTAATAATAGTATTACCGTTTCTATGGAATCTATTGAGTGGAATAGTGCTAGTGTTGGTGTCGTTGCTGTTTCTTTGCCAGTTTTGGTCTTTTCATTTGTTGTAGTTATAATCTGTGTTCTTATAAAAACTTTCCCAGACGGAGCCTCCAGTATTGAGAATAAAACTATTGATGATTCAGGAAATGTATCAGTATCAATATCAATATATAATCCATCGGAAATAGATGTAGAGCCAGAATTAATGAAGACAAAGCCAAAACATGATGGACTACTGAATACACAACGATCACCTGTGAGATACAAACCTGGTTCAGATGAATGTAAGTTTTGATTGTATAATTATACATAATTACACATACTTCTACAGTCCACACCCAAACTTATAATCATTAATGGTACTATTAATGGATTTTGTAATGTGGAAACTCAGCAACAAAGTGTATGGAGAAAAGTATACTTTAATCCTGCTGGTCTGTGGAGCTCATGTATTCTTTTGGTACCATTGATGAAGTTCCACAGAATGACCTAACCACTTTAATTATATAATATACTTCACACACCATTGGATTTTTGTTGGTAATTCAGAGTACTTACAAAGGCTGACTGTCTGAGTTATAAATTGTAATGAAAAGATGAATGTGTGTTCCACTTATATGCCATGGCCATTAATTGACTGAGCCCTCAGAATAATGTAACACTATATTATATATAAATAAATATAATTATGTTGTTAAATTCAAACTCATAGGAAAGCAATATATATTTTTTTAGGAATGTGAATATTGTACTATAGTGCTTCACTAAAAAACTTATACTTGTAAATGTGCTGAGTATTCGTGTATACCAAACTACCAATATTGTGTCCTTGTGAGATGTGAAGTGCAGCTAGCTAAGTAATCAGTAAAGTATATACAGCATTTGCAACAATAATCATACACATTAATCATTGATAATTTTCATTCAATATCGTGGTACATTATTGGCTTTTGGGTGTCTCAATAAACTGGAATTGGCAGTTTAGTAAGCATGGCTTTTCCCATTTTTCTAATTGTACACCTAAAAGCAATTATAACAAGCTAGTGTGCATAACTTTGATTGATTTCTTTTACCATTTCTTGACAACTACAACCAAACAGGACATTTATTTACATTTTATAAGCATTTCTTCAAATATCGTGATACTGTATCGTATCGTGATATTTTAGCAGTGATATGCAATACTATTATTTAGTTGTATCGCACATCCCTAATTTATAATATTATATAGGTCCATTTGATGAGATGCTTGAGATGTCATTTGATGAAAACGGATTATTTTATCATTCTTACAAGTATGGAGTTACAATCATTATACCTCCTGGAGCAGTTCAACAACCTTGTGTTCTACAATTTGGAGCGTGTTTACTACTTCCTCATTTTAGATCTAGTGACTCTTTTATACCAGTCTCTCCCTTTGTATGGATACACATTGATAGTCTGTTGTCAAAACCTGCTGAACTATATATTCCTCATTATGTTGATGTTAGTAGTGATGAAGACAAGAAGAATCTATGTCTCCTAAATACGAAAAACAACTTTGAAGTATTTACAGCTGACAAAGTAGCTCAAGTAAGTTTCTCACCAACGTTAGCCAGAATTCTTACAACCCACTTCTGTTCACTTTGTGCTGCTGCTAAAAATCCACCACAAAAGAGGTATGCTTTACTCTATGCAGAAAAGGAACTTGATGATGGCAGTTTACATGTGGTTATATGTATTACGTATTCTTTTAGATGCTTACAGGTAATGCCAATCATTATATATATTAGATGCTTACTGGTGTAACAATGACAACCATTTTATATTTATCAAATTACAGATCGTTGAAGAACAGTTCAAGGAGTATAAAGTATTTCATCTTGGTTGTGTTTCCTTCAGTGATGATAGTAATGGTATGAGTGTTACATTTGATTCTGCCCCTGGTTGGAATATTAATTTCAGAGGTACTAATCATACACAAGTAAGTAAAAGAAGTAATTAAAAAATTACTGATACAGACATTACTTGCATATTTAATATTTTTGATATAGATAACTGAAGACATGATTGATTTCTATAAGGTACTGGGTTGTACTCCAGAAACTCTGACTGATGATGATATTGAAACCCTTAAGATGTTCGAGAAAATGAAGTTATATCCACCATGTTTTAGGCTCCTATTTTCTCCTGATGGTCCACAAAATGGAGACACTCAAGTGAAATTATCTCTACATGGACTTAATAATGCATCTCCTATAATGATTAGATTGTGCAAGGAAATGTCAGGTATATACATCACTGCTTTCTTTCTTGTAAAATGGATACTTAATGTACATGAAGAGAATGAAAATTATTTTAATACTATGTAGGTTTACATGCAACTAGTCCAGTCTCATCTACTTCACTTTTTTCTGAAACTTCAGAATATGATTCTGGTACATATTTAACTCTTTATTTTGCTAATTTCATAATACATTATACTCTAGGTTCAACATCATTTCATCATGATCTCACTTTTTCAAATGGTAAAACACTAATTATTAATTATTTGTAATACTTCATTTTCATCATGTATATAGGGTTTGATACTTTCTTCGTTGACCTAATGAGCTTCTTAGGATCAAAACTACAATCACATTGGATGAAATTCGGTTATCATCTCAATCTTCCAATTCAAGAGCTTCATAAAATTGAAATTAATGTCGGTAAAGATAGCACACGCTGTACAAAACAAGTATTGTTTCTGTGGAGAAGATTAAATCCAGCTGCATCATGGGAACCAATAGCTGAGGCACTCAAACGATCTGGATTATCTTTGCTCTCTGCTATAGTCACTAAACAATGTACAAATCCTGGCCCTACATTTTGTCAAACTTGTCAGTGTACTCATGGTCTGGACTTCACTCACTTTGATATACCTGATGTACTTTCCTCTATTCCAAACAGTATGTCAACATAATTACTTATCAGAGACTGACCATATAATTATGATTAGCTTACTGTTTACTGTTATACAAATCAAGTAGATTCCTGTAAACAATGGAGCACTGCATCTGTTTATATATATACATATACCATGCATGAATCTTCATTTCAAGTTTTATATTATTAATTATTAACAGTTTTCTACTACTGTATATACTTCAATTTACATGTTTACAACTTTGTATCATAGGTTCCACTTTACTACATAGCCGACCAGATCTTTCAATGTTTAGTAATCTTGTTGTTGCTGAGATACCTTCAAAATGGGAACTGTTTGGAGTACAATTAGGACTAGAACAGAGCTATTTAGATTGTCTTCGTGATCAGTTTCATGATCCTAGGAATCGATTTACTCATTTGTTTGATGAGTGGAGGAAGAGAAAACCTTCAGAGTTCACCTGGTCTACAGTCATAAGAATATTGTGTTCAAGAATAATTAATGAATTTACTGTAGCAGAAAATGTTTTACGGAATTTATCAACAGGTAAATTTCTTTCTTGCAAATAGTTATAATTCTTCGTGTCGGTTACAAAAATAGTATTTACTGATATTTATAATTCTTCTTGACACTATACATTATGTGATTAACATCTTGTAAGATCAAAATGTTTATGAGTATATCTCTCTAACTCTACAGGTGAAGATTCTTCTCTTGTTATGACCCCTGCCTCTAATCCTGACAGTACATTAACTGCAGTACCTATTGCTGTTGAAGAAAGAGGTACATGTATGATTCAATTAATTGCATTCTCCACTAATTGATTGTCAATAAATGTTTAATGAATATAATTCATCCCAAGGGCATAACTAGGAATCTATAAAAGGGAAGGGAAGGCAAAGGTGGCTTGGCACAATGAAAGTTTTGTAGTTGAGGAATTATTCATAGAAGTGTTGTCATTACATACTTGTCTAAAATATGAAGATAGCCTTTTTGCAAAACACATAGTCACTGTTTCCTAATCCTAAGAAGACTTCTAGTAGCATAGGAATATGAGAACACAATTAATGTTTGAAAGGCTATCGCTGGCAAAGTACTGCTTCAAACCAAGCAGAATTTGGGTATATAGTGAATTTTACAACACCACACTGGCCCCACCTACTTTGCAAGTGATTCAAGCATAATTGCAACATGGAGGTCTGTGCTTTTAATGGCTGTCCCTATTACTGCAGCTCACCAACCAATCACATTTATTGAATCTCATCACCTGACAACACATTAAATCACCTATTGCACGTGTGCAAACAGTTATTGCAATAAATAACTGTACATGTATGTTTTAATGTGACACTTAAGTGGAGTCAATAAAAGCCACATTAAAACACATAATGCATATTTAATGGCTTATGTTAGTTGCTTCATGACTTTCCAATGCCTTCCAAAATTGCACCAGAAGCGATCTCAATTTAATATTGTTGATAAATTTCATAAAAGTGAAATTGAATGACTTGCTTACTATAGCTATAAATGTATTATAATTATACTAATACCATTACAAATCATCTAGTCAGAATCAATGTTTTACTATATAAAACATTTTGGTTATAAAGTTATGGCAATTTGTATAACTCATAGTTAATGTTGAAAACACAACACATGTTGTTTGAAGAGGCTATCGCTGCTTCAAACTAAGTAGCTATAACATCAACATTGGCTGTATGCTTTCTGTCACGACCTACTTTGTAATTGTCACGACCTACTTTGTAATTGTACATATGATTCAAGGATAATTAATTCATAATATGGTATAAGATATTCTTACAATTTTTTCATAATTTATTATGACCTACAGGGCAATTCCTATGATTGCTTTCCTACAAGTTCGAATTATACTTATAAATGTTTATTATGTTAGATATGCATAGTATATGATTATAGTTAAGGAAAGTGTGTTGTGTCATTCCAGAGGGCTCAGTCAATTAGTGGTATAGCACAAATTAATGCATGCTTGAGCTACAGTGCAGTACAGTCTATAGTAGGGATAGGCATTATCAAGAAATTTGATTAATGCGATATGAGTAATACTTTATGAATAGATTACTGTCAATACTAGTTTTGATATGATACTGATTTAACCCTTATATCCACATGCAATGTTTAACCCCTAACATAAAGGCTTTTCGTGAAAAACGCCCAAACCTTTTATTCTTTCACTATCAGCTGCAAGCTTACTTCTATTAGAAAATATAGAATAGCCCAGCAGATATTTCTATATGGTTTTTATCATTATGATAATGATAATTATCAGTAATAACTTCATTAAACTATTAAAGTTAATTAACCAATACATGGATGGTAAATCATACATATCAAAAACATTTTTGGACATTTGATATTGTCAATGAATAGGATTGTAATTAGTATTAGGAGCTTATGAGTTTTGTGAAGTAGTGTGAAGGAGTGTTGAACTTCAATATAATTCGGAATCTATCTATTGTTGATGACACATTCTGCAAATTTCCTTATATGGAATTACACTGTACAATTACCACTGGTCAAGTAGATTATAAATAGAAGTTACATCTCACAACCCACGAAGTTGACACAAACGCTTAGCATATGGGAGAAAGCTGGAGTGGTAGTTGGATATATAAGTTTGACACTCCTTCACACCTGTTGGTATTGATAATATTGCCTTCGCTAGTCTACAGTGTATACAGACCAGCAGGAAAAATCCCAAAAATTAGTTTTTAGAAACTGCTGGTAATAGTTATAATATAACTATATTAAGTGGTGTCCAAAATATTATTCAAGCCTTTGGCACAATCAGCACAGAAAATATTGGCTGTCACATTGTTAGTTAGTTTGATAACTTGTGCTTTTTATTAGCAACTAATGTAATAGTCACACTCTTATCATGTCCCATTAATAACAGTAATAATTATTATTCATAATTGTGCACATTAAAATATGTAATTTGATACAAATTACTGGAATATTTCCTTCCAGATGAAAGTGATAGACAGCTATTTCTACAAGAATGTGAAAAAGGACAAATCGAGATTCATCCACTCAAATGTATCTTAAGTGGTTTGCCTCGTGTTGGTAAGACATCTTTTATGTCACGTTTACAAGGAAAGAAACCACTTTTCGAGTGTCCAAGTACAGGCCTTGAACGCCCTATATCAATTAGTATTTCAGAACGAACTAATTTTACTTCAGCAATAATCGAGAATGGTGGGAATTGGATACCTATTAGTAATATCCCAGAAGAAGGTTATGCTTTATTACAACAGGTGAAGACTTCTTTGTCTGGAGAGGCCACAGCACATATTTCAGATAATCATTCGTATCGTGTCATTCCTTCTGATAGCTTCAGTACATCTATAGAGAATGCTCCTTCTATTGAACCTTCAGGACACTTTGACACCCCAGATTCAATGGGAATCGAGAAACATCTTGTAGATGATTTTTTGTCTGATGTTTTAAAGAACCCAACCTTCGTTTATGAAATTTTGAGGAATTTGGAAAAATCCAAATCCAAGATGGTATATTTCATGGATACTGGTGGACAACCTGAATTCCATGAACTACTCCCTCCAATCTTACACGGTCCTGCACTTCACCTTATATTCTTTAATGCCTCTCTTAAGCTCAATGAGCCAGTGAAGGTAACTTTTTGTCATACCAAGACAGAGATTGAATCAGTTGAGTATACTGCCAACTCTTCATCAATCGAAATTATTCATCAACTGCTCTCCACCCTTTACTCTCTTCATCTACAAGAGGATTTACGACAGTCAAAAGCAGTTGTTTTGGGTTCTCATATTGATTTACTGGATGAGGATGAATCACAGCGTCATAACAAGATTAATGAAATAAATCGCCATCTCAGAGAATACATTAAGACCACCGACTATTTTGAACACAAATTTTTAAAATTTTCCAATGATAGTGATAACTTATTTCTACCAATTGATAACAAGACTGCATCTGATGAGGAATTGGAAAAGATCAAGAAATTCCTGGAAGATGTGTTTGATGAGTTTGAACCAGTTCCTTTGCCAATTACTTGGGCAGCCTTTCACCTGATTCTACGTTACAAGTATGAGAAGTCAGGAGGTGTGTGTACCATTGAGGAATGTACAGATCTTGCTGCAAAATTTGGTATTAAAAGAGCTGATGTAGTTTCGGTATTGAGGTACCTACACAATAATATTGGAACTATCCTATATTATGAAGAGGTTGATGACCTCAATAAGCTTGTTATATGTGATCCTAATGTGTTGTTTCAAGGAATATCTCATCTTGTAGCTGTTTCATTTGCAGGCCGTGGCAAGGTTTGCAATGAAGCCGAAAACATTAGGAAGAGTGGAAAAGTACCATTACATATACTCAAAAAAGCCAAGTCTCCAGATCCAAATTCTCCTCTTAAAGTCAGCCATCTAATAAAACTTCTCACTCATTACAAGCTTATGAAAGAGGTCGAGCAAGATAGTAATATTGCTTACTTTATGCCCTGCCTTTTACGGCCAGAAGAAATGTTAGAGTCTTCAATATCTGGAGATGAAGTTTCATGTCTCGATTGTCCTCCACTTTTAATAATGTTCAAAGGTGGATATATTCCAGTTGGTGTTTTCTCAGCTATTGTATTAGAATTGTCATCAGAATGGGATTTTGATGATTCTAAACCTCTGTATCGTAACCATGTTGACTTCATTGCACATTCACATATAGTTGAGTTACGCTCCTGCTATACATTTTTGGAAATTCGTATCACTGCACACGATGAAGCATCATCCTATTGCTACCACACTCGCCAATTTTTTAATCAGTGTTTACGTAATGTGCTACAAGTTCATCATCATGCTGCTCATACGGAAGTTTTTGAAGGTTTTTATTGTCCAGGTAGCTTTAGTTGTCAATCCCTCCACATGTGTAAATATAAGAATGGATATCTTAGGTGTAGTGCTCAACAAGAAAGATGTCAAGGATATAAACATCCCTTTCCTCTTTGTCCTGTTCAGAGATCTTGGTTTGAGGTAAATGTAATTGTTTCATTGTATATAACAGTTATTATATAAGTGTATCTTTTAACAGGAGAATCCATCAATTTTTGGACAGACTTCTCCTATGAAAGGTTATAAACCACACATAATTATTTATGTTCATAAACTACATAGTGGACACACACACACTCTGCTGTTTATATTTTATAAGTAAATCAGTATCTTGTTTAATAGCATTAATACATTTCTCATCTATGTTGCTTTCAATAGTATATGCACACGAATCAAGTCTACTGCAGCCAAAATATGAATGTGATTCTCTAACAGGTTTGTGGAAACACACACACACACACACACACACACACACACACAGCATCTGTAATAGTAATAGCTTTGCAATAATTTTAATTATTAATTAAAAATGCCCACCTATGACATTTTGGTATCCATAAAATTTAGCGTTACACTGTAATATGCACAGACAAAAAAAGGTAAGGTCTCTTCCTCCCCAATACTTTTTCAACACATGGATTCACTGCTTCAACTTCCATGGTGTCTTTCTCTGACTCCCGTTGGAGCAAACCAACGATACAACGACATCTTGAGCAGTCTTTTGCATGCACATGGCGCACACGTGACCACACCTGTAACATTAACTACTGATTATGTTAGCGCACGCTCCATAAATGCGAAACTCGCTAAAATAAAGGGACCGCTAATATTATGGGATTTACAGTATATGACACACATTTTAATTAAAGTATATATAATTAACATTATGATGTATCTGCATGAATAACAAACACTTGAGCTGAATTCCCAAAGTAGACTGTTAAACCACATGCCTAACCTTTAATGTCACATGCTGACCTTGTAACTTGCCACATGTTACAAGGTCACAAAATTGTATCTGTCAAGAAGATTTGTCAGGTATGTGTATCTACTTGCATCCCGATAATGTATTGCTAAATATTGTTAAATACAAGTTGTCTAAAATTGTCTATAATGTATATTTTATAATGTATTGTTGAACCTATTCAAATACAGTAAGAGAGTTAAATAAATAAATGATGATCAGAATTAAGAATCAAAGTATAAAACTGTACAGCTACCAAGCACCCAATTTATTATTAAAAAAAAACTAATTTATCATTAACTACGTAAATGTATAGCACGTCTCTAAAACCAATATTTTAGCTTATATTAACGAAATGGAGTAAGTGTTGGATACTCGTACCACTGAAGCTTCAGAGGAGAAGTTACCTCCCGATCAGAGAGAGGTCTGTCATTCAGTTGGAAGTCAGTCCCTGTAGGGCCGCCTGTTCGTTCAGATGAACGGCCTGAGGATCTGGTAAACACCAGCTGTCTCTTTTTTCTAAACACACACACACACACTTTTCTGTGAAACAACAGGAACTTTACACTGTTGGTATTTTGCACTACCTGCTTCAGTGGTTTGCCCTTTCCACCCAACATGTAAATGCACAAATGTATATAATATGATACTGAACATACATTTACAAGCATCACCTATACCAATGGCATGTCATCATTAATGATCTATAATATCAGGGAGTACAGTAGTACTCTGTAGGAATGGCTTGAAAAACATGGTCTCCAATTGCAAATGATGAGTCTTGATACTCACATACCATTTGGTAGAGAGTGTTTCATAGCTAATAATACCTTCCAGATGGCCAAAGATTATTGAAAACTTGGAGGCGGCAAAACTGCAAGATTGTTAATCTCATACCGTACAGCAAGTTTTATTGGTGGAAGAAAAATTTGGCAAAGTGACAAATTTGCTTTATCTCATCTTGTTTTGATATACGTCTTCTATCGTTTTTTGTTGAAATTCTTATTATTAATTTTTTATAAACTATTAGTCAAGCAATTTCAGACCTATATTAGCAAAATCTTGATGTGAAGGATATATGGATTTTACTGCAACTACCTCTGATTTCAAATAGATTACTAATTTTTATAAACAAGCTGTAAATTATGATTGCATTTCTATTCATATAGATTCAGATATACCAGATGTGTTGGAAGCTATTGTGAGTGAGTCGGATTGGTATATGTTAGGTATTGCATTGCATGTGAGACGTAATGTACTTGAAGAGATAAAGGATAACCACAGAAAAATTCAACATTGTCGATGTGAAATGGTGCACTTATGGATTTCTTCAGGGAAGGCTACATGGAGTGAACTAGTAAATGCACTTCGTAGTTCAATTGTGAACAATAAGCAACTGGCTGAAGAGATTGAGACAAAATACATGAAGTGAGTCACATGGCTTGTATATATTGGTATATGATACCCCTGTCTAGATGTAGTTATCTGCTGCATGTGAGAAAAGTGGTCCACAGCATGGTAATGCGTTTTAAAAAAACGATATATGGAGAAAATGGATCCCTGATTGCTTTGTGGTTTCATCATCAGTGATCATGGCTGATTTTCTCATTCTTAAAACACAACAAACTATTATAATTACTATGTTTATCCATTCTGTTTACTTTTTAAAGGTTCTTCCTGACATGCATTCTATTATGCACCACGCCCATTAATTAACTGAGCCTAGTTAACAATTAATTTCTAAGGGACTACTTTCAAGTGTTTACTGCAGTGTACTAATTATTTGTTATGGCCCGCAGGGACATTCCTACACTGCAAAAACAGTTTGGTTATTTAAACCAATCAGTTGGTTACCTCAACTGCATTTCAAATATCCCATTACTGCTGAATTGAGGTGTTGAAGAGTAGGCCAGCTGGTGTTGGAATGTGACATGTAAATTAGTCATGATTCACAGTTTTCATGTCAGTACTTCCGCACCATAATTAATGATATCTTATCAGTCATCTTCCACTATTGGTCATTGTGAATACCAAAACTACAAACTGGCTTACCTTCCAACAGCTTAATACTGCAGTAAGATGTGAAAAGGCATATTATTAAATTGGCATGCAATTGAGATAACCAACTGATTGATTGAAATAACCAAACCTTTTTTTGCTGTGTATGATGATTTTCACAGGATCGAATCTATATTTTGTATATGCGCTTGTGTCATACGTGTTATATACGTAGTTAAGGAAGTTGCATATTCTGGGGCACTGTGGCACATGGCACATCAAAATTACCAATGCAATATACACCACAGTGTAATGTTATTCACATCAGTATCATCTGTCCTCTATATATAGAGTCAAGAAATCAGTGTAAGGACAACCAACACTGAGCTAAACTGACAGTTTGATGATTGACTAAAATACAAATTCATACTTAATGCTTTCATCCTTATCTATATGCCCATGATGATGATTATTATAATAACTATTTATTTTCCTTTTTGATTTACTTCACATTCGTTCATAACTATAGATGTTCTAAAAACACATACTTCATACAAAATACATGTTGTACAGCACAACTATATTTACTATTATATATAAAGAGAAGTGAAACACTGAAAAAATGTCTCGGTAGCTGTACATAAATATACCTGTGTGTATATATACATATAAATACTTTCATACTTGTATATATATACACACATGTGCAGAGATATGAACATACACACATGCACTTACATTTTTACACATACATGCACATACGTACTTGTGTATTCATGTACCATACAATTAGTAGTATCTCAAGTTCTAGTATAGTCAGTCATGTATTTATGTGTATAGCAAACAAAGTATGTACAGTGCTGTATTTTATACCTTGTGGTTCACTAATCAACAGATAATCACACCTGTACATACTTCGTTCACTATAGACATATTATACATTCATGAGTATCTGTTGATTTGGGAGTCCTAGTGCATTGTGGGTCCAGCTTACCTCCAGGAACCAGCTATGGGGATATCCGGATATAGACTTCCCAGCCCCACCTCCAATTGTGATTGTGATGTCACGTAACGTCACTTTGCTCATCTGGCAAAGAATATCATCGATCTGTTCACTCATGTCTGAGCCCGTGTCCTTTGAGTCTCAACTGGAATGCTTCCAGCCTGATGATCAACAGTTAGATTCCATTAAAAATGACGGACAGGTTTCTGGTGTAGATCTCGAAGGAGCTGCGAACATATTAGATGTTTATCATCGCTTAGAGAACAAACTACCTCAAGATGCACCTACTATTATAATTAAGATGCTAAGGACTGCAGGATTCTCAGAAGCTCGATTGGAAAGTTTAGAAGAGTATGTTAGACGATTTAGAAAAGACAAACCTCAAATGCCTCCATCATCGAACAATCAAGACCAATTGGCTCTGGGAATGTTGTTAGTTAATAAACTGAACCCAGCACTTAGTGAGCGTCAACTTAAACGAGTAAAATTGGTTTTCGAAGTTTTAGGTATTTCACGATTAGATCTTGACAGTTGCAGTAACGTATCAGATGTTTATCGTCTAGTGGAGCATAAAATACCTAAAAAGTCTGTTTCTCGTCAGAATTGGAGTGCCAGCAGTCCATCTGGTTTCTTTAAAACCTTACATTGATGAGGAGGTGTCTATTGAAGGTGACATAATGGTGGATCTCATTCTTACACTAACTGACGTACTAGAGAATCTCAGTGAAGAATTTTACCATAATTTTATAAAACTTGTAATTCGTACACATCTCCGAACATACAATCCTGATAATTTAACTTGTCGTATTTACCTGTTGCACTTGTTACTGGAGAGAAATCACATTCTACCTGACCAGTTGGGATATTTTTTCGCTTGGCTTGAAGCAATAGGATGTCAGAAAGAACACAAAACACTTCGAAAGTTTTGTGAGCGACATGGAATTGTTGAACCGCAATGGGAACATTTAGTAGAATCAATCAGTGAGTTATTATATGACTAAAAAATCAGTAGACATAATTATGTAATTAATAATTTAGTTATATATATACAAAAATATTGAAAATCCTGCATTATTTACAGATTTTGATTTGAAACAGTTTCTGTAGTTATAATGCACACTTTGTTATAATAGTGATTAACTAACATACTTTATTTTTTCCCTCACAGAGGAAGAGAGACCACCGAGTACTGAGTCACTGACTTTAGAAAGCTATTCACAACCTACAAGTCAGGATGGATATAAACAAGGTAGAAATAATAATATTTCATCGTTTAAATAATGTAATGTAATTATAATAACCATGTGATTGACACTAGCATGTATAGTAATCATGTGATATACCTGCTTATCAATCACATGATAAGCAGGTATATCATGACATGTATAACACATATTATATATATGAATATATATAATATATATATATATATATATGCATTATAATTATTATAATTATATATTATTTCCCCTTTTATGATATGTATATGTACAATGTGTATATATGCATAATTGCCCATTACATGTGCATGTACATTACAATAAGTACAATACATAGTATGTGTACAATACGTGTGGATGTAGACTATGTACATTACAATATGTAGAATTGATATATGTAGAATTGATACATAATAATATATATGTACTATGTATCATACATATTATGTATGATACATAGTACATATATATAAGTATACAATACATGTATATGTACATTACGCGTGTATGTAGACTATGTACATTACATACATACATAATATGTATAATACATAGTACATATATATAAGTATGCGATACATGTATATGTACATTGGATGTGGAAACATTGAGCTGACTATCAAACATTTTGACCTATTTTTACCACTCTTGTCCTGCTCCTTGAATAATTATAGTTCAGTTTCAATTTACCAGACATTCACTTAATTTATCCTACATGACTGACTAATAAATGTATGTATGTATGTACCTCTTTATTTTCATACATTTCATAATAACTACATTCATTATTTTTCACATGTGTTAAACATGTGTTTCAAACTTATTGCATCATCATTCTATTTGTGCACAAGTATGTACTAAGGTATGTGCTAAGTATATATGTACTAAGTATGTACTAAGTATGCACTAAGTATGTGCTAAGTATATATGTACTAAGTATGTGCTAAGTATCCTTTAATTATGTACTAAGCATGTATATACTAAGTATGTACTAAGTATGTACTAAGTATGTACTAAGTATGCACTAAGTATCCTTTAATTATGTACTAAGCATGTATATACTAAGTATGTACTAAGTATGTGCTAAGTATGTACTAAGTATGTACTAAGTATGTACTAAGTATGCACTAAGTATGTACTAAGTATGCACTAAGTATCCTTTAATAATGTACTAAGTATGTACTAAGTATGTACTAAGTATGTGCTAAGTATGTACTAAGTATGCACTAAGTATGTACTGAGTATGTCCTAAGTATGTACTGAGTATGTACTGAGTATGTACTGAGTATGTACTAAGTATGCACTAAGTATGTACTAAGTATGCACTAAGTATCCTTTAATTATGTACTAAGCATGTATATACTAAGTATGTACTAAGTATGTACTAAGTATGTACTAAGTATGTACTAAGTATGTCCTAAGTATGTACTGAGTATGTACTGAGTATGTACTGAGTATGTACTGAGTATGTACTAAGTATGCACTAAGTATCCTTTAATTATGTACTAAGCATGTATATACTAAGTATGTACTAAGTATGTACTAAGTATGCATCCTGAGTATTCCAAAACCGATGCAATCTTGCTCTGAGTCAGCTGACTTGTCTCCAGGAAGCTATCCACAACTTACAAGTCATGATGGATATAAGCAAGGTTGAAATAATATTTCATCATTCTAATATAATGATGTAGTAAGCATGTGATTGACAGTAATCATGTGATATTGCTTATCAGTACTCTTAATCACATGTTTGTAATACATGGACCACAAAAGCTAAAATACGTGTGTATGAATCTATGTACATTACATGTATTCTATATGTACGTGTATATGTACATGTATAATACATGTATAATACATGTATATGTACATGTATATGTACATGTACAATACATGTTCATGTATAATACATGTATATACAATACGCATATATGCACAATACATGTATGTTCAATCTATATGTACATGTATAATACATATATTTTTCATGACAATTACATTTTTCATGTTGTAATTAAACCACAAATTGTTCAATTTTCTAATTATGACTGACAATATGGTGATAATGACATTCATTAATTATTCACATGTGTTAAACATGTGTTTGACTTTATTGCATCATTCAGTAATATACTAAGTTTATGTACTAACATTATACATGCACTAAGTATGTACTAACATTATACATGCACTAAGTATGTACTAACATTATACATGCACTAAGTATGTACTAACATTATACATGTACTAAGTATGTACTAAGTATGTACTAACATTATACATGTACTAAGTATGTACTAAGTATGTACTAAGTATGTACTAACATTATACATGTACTAAGTATGTACTAACATTATACATGCACTAAGTATGTACTAACATTATACATGCACTAAGTATGTACTAACATTATACATGTACTAAGTATGTACTAAGTATGTACTAAGATGTACTAACATTATACATGTACTAAGTATGTACTAAGTATGTACTAAGTATGTACTAACATTATACATGTACTAAGTATGTACTAAGTATGTACTAACATTATACATGTACTAAGTATGTACTAACATTATACATGCACTAAGTATGTACTAACATTATACATGTACTAAGTATGTACTAACATTATACATGCACTAAGTATGTACTAACATTATACATGCACTAAGTATGTACTAACATTATACATGTACTAAGTATGTACTAAGTATGTACTAAGATGTACTAACATTATACATGTACTAAGTATGTACTAAGTATGTACTAAGTATGTACTAACATTATACATGTACTAAGTATGTACTAAGTATGTACTAACATTATACATGTACTAAGTATGTACTAACATTATACATGCACTAAGTATGTACTAACATTATACATGTACTAAGTATGTACTAACATTATACATGTAGATACCCTGATTCCCAAACTACTTGGTATTGTATCAACTATTGAAATAAATATTACTGGTATCGCCCACCACTAAGGCCTGAGCTACACTAAGCACCTACTCATATGAAAACAGCTGGCAATGCTGACTACACATGCAACACGTAAAAGAAGTGCTGATTAGTACTGATTACAATTTAGAAGAAGCACTGATAAGTACTAATCAATGTTGCTAATTAATGCCTAGTATGTCTAATAGTCACATTTCTTGTCAAGCCCACTGAGCCTAACATTTGCATAAAATAAGGTGCAAGTACATTTTGACTGAAAAGAAGATATTTAGCTTTAGATGTACTATGAACTAAGAGTACTAAGAGTAGTTAGTTGCTTCCCGATTTAATTTACCATGAATTGTACGTAATTGTGCAAAAACCTTCCTCGATATGTTTGCGTACACTACAATTAAATTTAGACAGAATAGGTGCATGTATTCTGGAAAACGTTTTAAATGTAAAACATAGCTTAGTATACCAGAATCCTTGTTGTATTAAACGGGTTGTTGACTTATAATGTCTGTCTGTAAAATTTTTAAAAGAATCGCATATCCTACCAATTCTTTTTAATTGTGAAATATACACTCATAAGCAGGTTTATCTTTGGAACTATAAGCAATACTTTTTTACATCAGCACAGAACATATAGGCTGTCACATTGTTAGTTAGTTTGATAACTTGTGCTTTTTATTAGCATCTAATGAAGTAATAGTCACACTCTTGTCATGTCCCATTAATAACAGTAATAATTATTATTATTCATAATCATAAATATAAAAATATGTAATACTTTCTTTCAGATGAAATTGATAGACAGCTATTTGTACAAGAATGTAGAAAAGGACAAATCAAGATTCATCCACTCAAATGTATCTTAAGTGGTTCTTTTATATCACGTTTACAAAAAAGAAACCACTTTTTGAGTGTCCAAGTACAGGCCTTGAATGCCCTGTATCAATTAGTATTTTAGAACGAACTAAATTTACTTCAGCAATAATCGAGAATGGTGGGAATTGGATACATACTGGTAGTGTCCTAGAAGAAGGGTATCTTTTATTACAACAGGTGAAGGCTTCTTCTCTTTTATTACAACAGGTGAAGTCTTCTTCGTCTAGAGAGGCTACAACCCATATTTCAGATAATCATTCGAATCGTGTCATTCCTTCCGATAGCTTCAGTACATCTATAGAGAATGCTCCTTCTATTGGACATTTTGACACCCCAGATTCAATGGGAATTGAGAAACATCCTGTACATGATTTTTTGTCTGATGTTTTAAAGAACTCAAGCTTGGTTTATGAAATTTTGAAGAATTTGCAAAAATCCAAGACGGTATATTTCATGGATACTGGTGGACAACCTGAATTTCATGAACTACTCCCTCCAATCTTACACGGTCCTGCACTTCACCTTATATTCTTTAATGCCTCTCTTAAGCTCAATGAGCCAGTGAAGGTAAAGTTTTGTCATACCAAGACAGAGATCGAATCAGTCCAATATACTGCCAGCTCTTCATCAATTGAAGTTATTCATCAACTGCTCTCCACTCTCTACTCTCTTCATCTACAGGAGAAATCACGACAGTCAAAAGCAGTTGTTTTGGGTTCACATATTGATCTACTTGGTGAAGATGAATCACAACGTCGTTACAAGATTGAAGAAATAAGCCATCTTCTCAAACAATACATTGAGAACACCGACTATTATCTACTCTCTTCATCTACAGGAGAAATCACGACAGTCAAAAGCAGTTGTTTTGGGTTCACATATTGATCTACTTGGTGAAGATGAATCACAACGTCGTTACAAGATTGAAGAAATAAGCCATCTTCTCAAACAATACATTGAGAACACCGACTATTATGAAAGTGCCTTTGAGAACACCGACTATTATGAAAGTGCCTTTTTAACATTTCCTAATGATAGTGATAGCATTTTTCTACCAATTGATAACAAGACTGCATCTGACAAGGAAATGGAAGACATCAAGAAATTCCTGGAAATTGTGTTTAATGATTTTGAACCAGTTCCTTTGCCAATTAATTGGGCAGCCTTTCACCTGATTCTACGTTACAAGTATGAGATGTCAGGAGGAGTGTGTACCATCGAGGATTGTACAGATCTTGCTATAGAGTGTAGCATTAAAAGAGCCGATGTAGTTTCAGTATTGAGGTACCTACATAATAATGTTGGAACTATCCTATACTATGAAGAGGTTGATGATCTCAATAAGCTAGTTATATGCGATCCTAATGTGTTGTTTCAAGGAATATCTCATCTTGTAGCTGTTTCATTTGCAGGTTGTGGCAAGTTTCACAACATAGCTGAAAAAATTAGGAAGAGTGGAAAAGTACCGTTACATGTACTCAACAAAGCCAAATCTCCAGATCCAAATTCTCCTTTGAAAGTAAGCCATCTAATAAAACTGCTCACTCATTACAAGCTTATGAAACAGGTTGAGCAAGATACATACTTTATGCCCTGCCTTTTACGACCAGAAGAAACATTAGAGTCAGCAATATCTGGAAATGAAGTTTCACATCTCGATTGTCCTCCACTTTTAATAATGTTTAAAGGTGGATATATTCCAGTTGGTGTTTTCTCAGCTATTGTAATAGAATTGTCATCAGAATGGGAGATTGATTATTCTAAACCTCTATATCGTAATCATGTTGACTTCATTGCACGATCACATAGAGTTGAGTTACGCTCCTGCTACACATTTTTGGAAATTCGTATCACTGCACACAATGAAGCATCATCCTACTGCTACTGCGCTCACAAAGTGTTTAATCAATGTTTAAGTAATGTGCTACGAGTTCATCATCATACAGCTCATACGGAAGTTTTTGAAGGTTTTTATTGTCCAGGTAGCTTTAGATGTCAATCCCGCCACATGTTGAAATATAAGAATGGATATCTTATGTGTAGTGCTCAAGAAAGATGTCAAGGATATGAAAATCCCTTCCCTCTTTGTAAATTATCCCCTGTTCAGAGATCTTGGTTTGAGGTAAATATAATTGTTTTATTGTATAGAATAATAAAAAACATTTTCAATAAAAATGAAAGAAGATGTAGGGATGTCAAAACCCAAAAAGCAAGCAAACAAGGTTGGGAAGCTAACTTAGGACCCAAAATTAAACAAACCACTTCCATATAACCCTACATAAGTGCTTACACCTCTGTACAAAGAGCTGTAATTATGTAGGGTTATATGGAAGTGGTTTGTTTAATTTTGGGTCCTAAGTTAGCTTCCCAACCTTGTTTGCTTGCTTTTTGGGTTTTGACATCCCTACATCTTCTTTCATTTTTATTGAAAATGTTTTTTATTATTTTTGTTTTCATTGATTTTTTTCTAAACGATGTGAATGTTTTTTTGTAGATTGCAGAAATACTATATATCATTATGAAATCATGCAATCAAAAATGCATTAAAATTTGTTCATCAATGAAGGTCAGTCTTTTGTTTATGTATTGATTATCATTCTCTTTCACTTACAGATGATGTATATTCTCTATTCACTTACATCACTGTCTGCAGTCCTACAAGAAGTAGTGTCAGTCACTGTGTCAACCATTCAGTATTCCAATGCTTATCATAGTATACAATATTATTATACAATTGCTTTAATATTAATAATTATTATATTCATTATTAGTATTTGCTCACAAACTCACAAATGTTATTACAATGCCAAACACTTCCACCTTTTCAGCTTCCATGTTAAGAGTATACAAATGCGCATGCGTAATTAAATTCCACTTAGGAAAATGGCGTCCAATTCCAGATCAAATCTTTGTAGTCGTTGAGACTGTCTTCTTTCATAGTATCTGAAGATATCATCTCGATACTTTACGACCAGAATTTTACTATAAATGCGACGGGAATGGTGCTAGAATCATCGTGATAGGTCAACAAACAAAAAAATGATTTGTCTGGAAAATAATAATATTAATAATAATAATATGATGAAGATTTTGCCAGTTTTGCCACTCGCCGGTTCTCTACCTTAACAATAATCTTCAGCCATCTAGAAGGTATTGGTAGTCATAAAAACACTAGATATAAACAGGCATGTGGGTATAGAAACTTATGTGTATATATTACCAGAGATTTCAGCTCATCACTTGCAATTGAAATGCATGGGCGGCCATTTTTTTTCCGTGCCATCCCTACATAGAGAGTACTACCGTACTCTCTGATAACAGTTATTATACAAGTTCTTTTAACAGGAGAATCCATCAGTTTCTGGACAGACTTCTCCTATGAAAGGTTATAAACCATACATAATTATTTATGTTCATAATCTACATAGTGGACACACACACACACACACACACACCCACACACATGCACACACGCACACACCCACACACACACACACACACACACTGCTGTTTATAAGTAAATCATATTTTGCTTAATAGTATTAATACATTTCTCATCTATGTTGCTTTCAATAGTTCATGCACATGAGTCAAGTCTACCGCTGCCAAAATATGAATGTGATTCTCTAACAGGTTTGTGGAAACACACACTGTAAAAATGAACCGGTTGTTTTAACCCTTATTTGATAACATGAGTTTCAATGCTGTATTGATAATAAATATTATGCTTGTGAGGTATAAATTATTGTAAATTCTCATTCAACCTTAATAAATTACAAATAAAGTTTTTTAAAACATTTGTGTATATATATATATATTACATACATGTATAGAGTTTACTTTCAAGTTGTATAGAGTTTACTTTCAATTTATCAAGTCTATCATGAGATAGAATGTATATATAATTATATATATATATATATATATATATATATATATATATATATATATATATATATATATACACACAAATGTTTTAAAAAATCTATTTACTATTTATTATTTTATATTATAAATACAAAGTCGTGGAAATTGTCGACAAATAACTTTGTTCTCCACTGAATGAGAATTTACAATAACAATTTCTACCTCAGAAGCATAATATTTATTATCAATACAGCATTGAAACTCCTGTAAACCAAATAAGGGTTAAAATTCAAGGAATAATTTACTACTTTTAAACATCACCTTGCAAGAAAAGAAATCAATGTAGTCTCAGGAGCATATTATTAATATTGTATTGAAACTCATGTAACCAAATGGTGGGTTAAAATACCCATTAATTTGTTCTTGTTGCTGTCAGCACATTATATTTCGTGATACAACCGCACAAGTATCTAATCATGCTTGCTTTCTTTACATCGGTTGAATCACCAAATAGTATACATATAAATAGCCATCAAAAACGTTTGTAAACCCGCAAACATATGATTGAATTTATGCCTTCCAATACTTGGTGCACATTATGTTGTAGTAACATACATGCATGTAGCCACAACATCCTCTATGACAATTGCTATACCTTGCAACTGTAGTAACCAATAAATGGTTATTTTAACGATTTATTTTTTGCAGTGCACACACACACATGCTTCTCTGTGAAATTACAAAAACTTTACACTGTTGGTATTGGAATTGTGCACTATCTGCCTCAGTGGTTTGCCCTTTTCACCCAACATGTAAATGCACAAATTTGTATAATATGATACTGAACATACATTTACATGCATTACCTATGCAAATGGCATGTCATCATTAATGATCTATAATATCAGGGAGTGCAGTAGTACTCTGTAGGAATGACCTGAAAAACAGTGGCCACCAATTGCAAAGGATGAGTCTTGATACTCACATACCAGAGTGTTTTCACAGCTTGAAATACCTTCCAGATGGCCAAAGGTTATCGAGAACAGGCGGGTGGCAAAACTACAAGATTGTTAATCTCATACCGTATAGCACATTTTACAAGTACACTCAGTTTGGTTATTTCAACCAATCAGTTGGTTACCTCAACTGCACTTTCAAATATCCCATTACTGCTGAATTGAGGTGATGAAGTGTAGGCCAACTGGTGTTGGAAGTGACATGTAAATTAGTCATGATTCACAGTTTTCATGTCAGTACTTCCCCACTATAAGTTTACTTATTTAATGATATCTTATCAGTCATCTTCCACTATTGGTTTGATTCACAGTTTTCATGTCAATACTTCCCCACTATAAGTTTACACAATTAACGACATCTTATCAGTCATCTTCCACTATTGGTTTATTTAGTCATTGCGAATACAAATCGGCTTACCTTCCAACAGCTTAATACTGCAGTATAGTGTGAAAAGGCATATTATTAAATTGACATGCAATTGAGATAACCAACTGACTGGTTGAATTAACCAAACTGTTTTTGCAGAGCCCAGTTAGATAGAAGGTTTTATTGGCAAAGGGAAAATTTGGCAAAGTGAGAAATTTGTTTATATTTATCTTGTTTTGAAATCCCTACGTCTTCTATCATTTTTTATTGAAATTTTTATTATTATTTATAAACTATTGGTAAAGCAATTTCAGACATATACATCTACATGTATTAGCAAACTTTGTGCTGTGAAGGATATACAGAATTCATTGTAACTAACTCCGATGAGTACTAATTTTCAAACACGTTTACTGTAAATTATGATTGAATTTCTTTTGATATAGGTTCAGATATACCAGATGTGTTGGAAGCTGTTGAAAGTGAGCCACATTGGTTTATGTTAGGTATTGCATTGCGTGTGAGACATAATAAACTTGAAGAGATTAAGGATAACTACAAAAACATTCAAGAGTGTCGATACAAAATAGTGCGTGAATGGATTTCATCAGGGAAGGCTACATGTAATGAACTAGTGAATGCACTTTGTTGTTCAATTGTGAACAATAAGCAACTTGCTGAGGAGATTGAGAAGAAATACATGAAGTGAGTCACATGGCTTGTATATATTGGTATAGGATACCCCTGTCTAGACGTAGTTATCTGCTGCATGTGAGAAAATTGGTAATGTGTTTTTTAAAAACGATATATGGAGAAAATGGATCCCAGATTGCTTTGTGGTTTCATCATCAGTGATCATGGCTGAATTTCTCATTCCTAAAACACAACAAACTATTATAATTACTATGTTTATCCATTCTGTTTACTTTTTAAGGTTCTTGTAGAACTTTAGAAATAAATTTCAGCAGCTTTTGTTTCAGTTTCTATGTAAGCTACAGCCAGCTTTTTTCCTGAGCTCAAACATGCATTCTATTATGCACCACGCCCATTAATTGACTAAGCCCAGTTAACAATTAATTTTAAATTCTAAGGGACTACCTTCAAGTGTTCATTGCAGTGTACTAAGTATTTGTTATGGCCCGCAGGGACATCCCTATAGCACTGCAAAAACAGTTTGGTTATTTCAACCAATTAGTTGGTTAACCCAACTTAACCCAACTGCATTTCAAATATCCCATTACTGCTGAATTGAGGTGTTGAAGCGTAGGCCAGCTGGTGTTGGAATGTGACATGTAAATTATTCATGATTCACAGTTTACATGTCAGTACTTCCCTACTATAAGTTCACATTATTACTGACATTCTATCTGTCATCCTCCACTATTGGTTTATTTAGTCATTGTGAATACCAAAATTATAAACTGGCTTATCTTCCAACAGCTTAATACTGCAGTATGGTGTGAAAAGGCATATTATTAAATTGGCATGCAATTGAGATAACCAACTGATTGGTTGAAATAACCAAACTCATTTTGCAGTGTATGATGGTTTTCACAGGATTGAATCTATATTTTGTATATGCGCTCGTGTCATACGTAGTTAAGGAAGTTGCATCATTCAGTTTGGTTATTTCAACCAATCAGTTGGTTAACCCAACTGCATTTCAAATATCCCATTACTGCTGAATTGAGGTGTTGAAGCGTAGGCCAGTTGGTGTTGGAATGCGACATGTAAATTATTCATGATTCACAGTTTACATGTCAGTACTTCCCTACTATAAGTTTACATTATTACTGACATTCTATATGTCATCCTCCACTATTGGTTTATTTTGTCATTGTGAATACCAAAATTATAAACTGGCTTATCTTCCAACAGCTTAATACTGCAGTATGGTGTGAAAAGGCATATTATTAAATTGGCATGCAATTGATGGTTTTCACAGGATTGAATCTATATTTTGTATATGCGCTTGTGTCACATACATGTTATATACGTAGTTAAGGAAGTTGCATCATTCTGGGGCATTGTGGCACATCAAAATTACCAATGCAATTGCTCATACACCACAGTGTAATGTTTTTTTACATCAGTATCATCTGTCCTCTATAGAGTCAAGAAATCAGTGTAAGGACAACCAACACTGAGCTAAACTGACAGTTTGATGATTGACTAAAATACAAATTCATACTTAATGCTTTCATCCTTATCTATATGCCCATGATGATGGTTATTATAATAACTGTTTATTTTCCTTTTTGATTTACTTCACATTCGTTCATAACTATATATGTTCTAAGAACACATACTTCATACAAAATACATGTCACAACTATATTTACTATATATATATATATATGTGAAACACTGAAGAAATGTCTTTTAGTAGCTGTACATAAACATACCTGTATATATATATACATACATAAAAATACTTTCATACTTGTATATACACATGTGCATACATATGTACATATATACATATAGTTATATGTACATATATACATATAGTTATATATACATACATACATAGATATGAACATACACTTACATTTTTACTCATTATTGCACATTTAGTAGCATCTCAATTCTAGTATAGTCAGTCATGTATTTATGTGTATAGCAAACAAAGTATGTACAGTGCTGTATTTTATACCTTGTGGTTCACTAATCAACAGATAATCACACCTGTACATACTTCGTTCACTATAGACATTATTATACATTCATGAGTATCTGTTGATTTGGGAGTCCTAGCTAAAATTGAAAATTATGTACATTGTGGGTCCAGCTTACCTCCAGGAATCAGCTACTTCCCAGCCCCACCTCCAATTACGATCGTGCATATATATGATCGTGATGCACGTATCATCATAATCCACTTTGTTCGTCTGGCAAAGAATATCATCGATCTGTTCACTCATGTCTGAGCCCGTGTCCTTTGAGTCTAAACTGAAATGCTTCCAGCCTGATGATCAACAATTATGTATGCTAAGGAATGCAGGTTTCTCAGAAGCTCGATTGGAAAGTTTAGAAGAGTATGTTAGACGATTTAGAAAAGACAAACCTCAAATGCCTCCATCACCGAACAATCAAGACCAATTGACTCTTGAAATGTTGTTAGTTAATAAACTGAACCCAGCACTTAGTGAGCATCAACTTAAACGAGTAAAATTGGTTTTTGAAGTTTTAGGTATTTCACGATTAGATCTTGACAGGTGCAGTAAAGTATCAGATGTTTATCATGCATTGGAGCATAAAATACCTAAAAAGTCCATTTCGTGGCTAATTCAAATTCTCGTCAGAATTGGAGTGCCAGCAGTCCATCTGGTTTCTTTAAAACCTTACATTGATGAAGAGGTTTGCATTGAAATTGACATAATGGTAGATCTCATTCTTACACTAACTGATGTACTAGAGAATCTCAGTAAAGAATTTTACCATAATTTTGTAAAACTTGTAATTCGTACACATCTCCGAACATATAATCCTGATAATTTAACTTGTCGTATTTACCTGTTGCACTTGTTACTAGAGAGAAGTCACATCCTTCCTGACAAGTTGGAATTTTTTTTTGCTTGGCTTGGAGCAATAGGATGTCAGAAACAACACGAAGCACTTAGAAAGTTTTGTGAGCGACATGGGATTGTTGAACCTCAATGGGAACATTTAGTAGAATCAGTCAGTGAGTTATTATATGACTAAATTATTAAATACATATGTCTACTGATTTTTTTACCCTGTGTGATCTGTGTGTAAGTATGTTTATATGTGCTAAGTATGTACTAAGTATGTACTATGTAGTACTAAGTATGTACTAAGTATGTACTAAGTATGTACTAAGTATATAGGTGCTAAGTATGCACTAAGTATGTTCTAAGTATTAAGTATATATGTGCTAAGTATGTACTATGTATGTACTATGTATGTATTAAGTATGTATGTGCTAAGTACTAAGGATGTACTAAGTAAGTATTAAGTATCTTTTAATTATGTACTAAGAGATAATTACACTCAAGCTAAAGTACAGTCTACACACTAGCAGAAAGAAAACAGTATGTCAGGGCCTAAGTTTATTATTTTATCTATTAATCTACTTGAGTTGGAAATTTCAATACTGTAATACAGCATTACTCTCTGATGGGGATGGTCAAACAAAATACGTTGAAATTTATGATTATGAGCTCTCTAACCATATAGGTGAAGACTCTTCTCTTGATAATGTTGTTACACCTGATGTTTCTAATCTTGTTGATAAACCACTGTCTAATCCTAATGAAGAAACAGGTAGGATATAATTAATACTTTAATATCATTCTTCACTGAATTGAATAAATATAAATTCCTATAGTAGTCAAATCGGAAAAGGAAGGAGATTGTACTGTAGAAGATGAGTTTTTTACAGGTAAATATTGATAACCTTCACGTTGATTGTGGTGGTCATTATAATTAATCTGCTAATCAAACTTAACAGCCTATTATAGTGATGTTTGCACTTTTCTTGCTAAATGTTTTCATAATTTATACATTTTGCAACTGATGTATTTCAGCTACAATGACTATATCACTCTTGATCAAAAATACCCTGGCTGCCACTCTATAAAATAAAATAACTAATTTATTGGTGAGTACATTTGCAAGGATAGTTGAACGCGAAAATAAATTTCCACGGAATGTTATTTTATGCGCTCTTCAATTGACTGTGAAATTAAATTCCCCATGAAAAATATCCACTATACAGTAATTAATAATTGAATTCAATCAGATTCCTGAAGAGGAAAGTAATACATAAAGTACTATTTAGTGAGTTATTAGAATGATTTAGCACTACATCTAACAACCTTTGAACCTGAGAAGTTAAAATAATATATGTAATTATTCTTGTGATACATACACATTATATATGTAGTTAAGAAAGTTATATCTTAGTACTACATATAGTCTCGTCCCCAGCTGCACTCGCTACGTGAAAAGTGTCTGCCAACATGGACTATTATTTTCAGTTGGGGTATAATGATGTCTTCATCATGTGATTGGGGAGTGTGCAAAGAAGTTAATTGTATCTTAAACATTAAAAGCAAGATTATACAACAATATGAATACTCAATTCCATATCTTTAATAGTTAGCATAGCTTAAAAACCGTCATACACTAGCAACAACAACCAAATCACAGCAACTAACTGCCGACAGTGGTAGAGACACAAGACATCTTGGATACAACAGTCAAGTATACAACAGACTTTCCTCTTACCCTTTTAATAGCTTTTCACATGACTTAGTATCAACAGAACCTGGAAGAAATCTTGAAGTCAAGTTAACCTTCAAATCATGTGACATTCTTGTGTTAAATATGCAGTTAATTGAGCTATCTGCAATCGAATTGGTATTCCAGCATTCCAGAATGAAACGTCATCACGCCTCAAAATATTGGGCACTGTTGTCTGACACTCTCCCGGGTTTTGATTTAAAGGGGTTACAGCTGGGAATGAGACAATACAACATATATGACTTAATGTTGATTGAATTGTAGCATCATGAGGCTTCAATTAATGTTGTAAGTGAGCAGATGAAATCAATTACCAATTATGCTTGGAATATTCTCTTGCACTGACTTCGTCCAATTATTCTCAAGCACATTTTTATCAGACCTAATCCCTATGGTATCCTAAATTTACAATATTACTAGCAGCTGATTATAGTAACCAATAAATTAGTTACTTTAATAATTTTCTTTTTACAGTAATGGTAGTGCAATTAATTTGAGTGTAAATTACCATTTATACTGTAAAGCTAACACTCTATCCTTTTGCATCAGATGTTGTATTAGAGCTAAAATTATGCTTATTTTATTAGATTGGGAAAGTATAGCAAGCAGTGATGATGAAGAAGAGCCCACAGAACAACCATCATGGTTGAATACAGATGGGGGTAATTTGGTAATCGCAAAAGATGATGAAACTTATTTTGATCAGTTTCAATATCTGGTGGCTGACAAGTTAATGTTAAAATCGAGTGTTCTGTCTAAACTTCTAGGGTGAGTGTATATGACATAAAGTAAGGAATTCTATTCTAATCATAGTTCTTTTCACAGTTGTGAAGCTGTAGAGGCTTTGAGTGTTGGATTTACAACAACAAAGGAACCAACTCCAGTCATTCGTGTATATCCCAATGTGAACGGAGTAAAAAATTTAGAAGATGTAGAAAAAAATGTAGAAAAAGATGTTATTGAGAAACTAAGTGAAGTTATTAAGGAACTTCATCATGTGAAATGTGACAAATCAAGTCTAAAACGAATGATAGAGATATGTCAAGATAATGGTACGAAGAGGCCAGAAATATTTGCCAAGCCACCAAAAAGACCTGGCTCTAAAATGGTAGGAAAAAGATTTGCACAATATGTTCTTACCGGGTTTGTTTGTGCTAAAATTAAGGTTCAAATTAATAAGGAGAATGTAGTACATGAAACAGTTTATTTTCCATTTGCTCCACTTCATTGCTTAATTCTAATATCTTCAGATTTTCTAAACGAACTACCTGAACTGCCTTTACCTAACACAAGAACAAATTTGTTGCATAATAATAATATGGACATGGGACGCCTTGTTCGAGGAGACAATAATGAGAAAGAAATGGCCGAGATATTGTTAAGGACAACATTTCATCCTCAAAAAGCAGCTGAATGTATGCCACAATTTTCAATTTCATTTAAAAATTCAGAAAGTCTTCTGAAAGACAGTCAGTTTGGTGTAGTGGGGAAAGCAGGTTTAATTGGTATTGCAGAAGAAAAAAGTGCAAACTCTTCTTGTAAACATGTGTATTATGAGGTTCTGATAACAAATGAAGCTCGAGAAGACTATAAACGCAGGAATAAGGCTCAAGACATTTATGTTCATCCTTTTACAGTTGATATCGGTATTCTTGATAGCTTCAAAGAACCTGTACAATGTAATATTGAAAATGCTGTCAGCGACATCAACTCAGTACAGTCATATAAGTGGCTTGAAACACCATTCACGTACAAAGATGCCACTGGAAAAGTTGTAATCCCAGATAAAGTGAGATATGGACAGGAAAGAGATTTCATAACACTAGCAAATGAACTCCAAAATGTGGTTATCATTCGCAAAGTTGATGATAAAGATTTACAGTTTCCAGTCTTCACATGGAAGCTAATAGATGACAATGTAATAAGTCCAGGTGACTCTGGTTCACCGGTTTTCCTTCTTAATAAAAATAAGAGAACAATTAGATTTCTTGGTGGATTGTTTTCGCAGAGTGCAGCTTTTAATGCATATTTTGCAATTAATCTTTTGAAGCAGGACATCAGTAGAATCCTCGTAACTAGGCAACTGAGTGATTTGCAGGAGTCTGTAGGCGAAAACAAAAGGAAAGCTGCAGCTATACTGGAGGATTACTACAAAAAACATTTAAAACAAACTAATTATACTCTAAAGTATGGCAGAGAGAAGAAGAAAATGAGTAAACCAGAGTATGAGGCAGAAATTCTCCTTGAAGTAGACATATGTAGTGAAATGTGCTGTTCATCGAAAAAATGGCCATTTTCACTTAATGTAGAAGAACAGCAAGACTGTGACATGCCTCTCGAACACTCACCACCTCAGAGTCCAGAGCCACAACAGGATAGTGAAACCATGGATCTTTTTTGTTGACACATTTCACACACTGAGGATCAATAGCCGAAGTTGAAGTCCAAAAGCACATAAACAAGATTTCCATCATAAACAAAAGTCTACTAATTTTTTTACTTGTATGCACACAATAATGATTTTTTAACATTTCATGGTAATATTAGCTCCAAGGTATATGTCCTACCTCACTGAACTAAATTAAACAAATCACTTTCATAATATAAAACTTACTTAAGTACAGCTATTTGGGGCAGTGGAGTGGTTAGAATAGTGTGTAATTGCATACCTGTGGTCCAGCTATTCATCATCAAATTATATACAAAGTACGTACAAAAAGTGTGTATATATAATTATAGTTATTATTACTAGCCCTTTCAGTTTTTTAATGTTGTAATTTTACAACATCCTGTCAGAAAGGAAGTGTATCATTATCCAACTTTAATAGAATACTGAATTTAAACTGCAATTCACGTGATCTTGGATGTACCACGCCCCAAATTACTGTAGATATAGATATAATAGATTAGGAGAGTATGCCAATTAATGTGGTGGCGGCATGTTGGCATTCTATTGTCAAAACGCCCACGCTTTGTTGGATGTGGTTGGGCGGTGCTTTGATTCAATTGTCCGCCTTTTGATGTTACTTTGAAGTTAGCTTAAAGTATTTAAAAAAAAAAAAAGTAAAAGGAGATTAGAATGGGATGTTGATGTATGGGTGATGTATAAACTTGCTTTCTAGCTAGTTCTAGTGAGAGAGAAAGGGATGTTGGAAGAATAAGTGAAAAATACCGTTCGCTTGAAGACTTGAGTGGTTGCTGTGCTTGCAGCAATTGGTAAGCAAGGTTGAGGTGACTGTTAGATTGCTCCAAGAGGTCCAGAAAGTTGCAAAGAAGCTGCATTCAGTTGCATCTGTGATGCTGAGCCACACCTCACCATTATATGCTTCATCAAGGTGGGTGTGGTTATAATAATTTCGAATATGTGTCTGTTGCAGAGATAGACCATATATGCGCGAGATTCGATAGCAACCGTAAATGCGTTGTTAAGGGCGACATTTTGAGTGGCAAAAAAAAGCACTCGTGGACTAACGTGCAGATTATAATGATAAATCTACTCGAAATACTATAAAGAATTGGATACTGTCACACAAAAAAGGTACAGAGAGAAGTTGAATATACCAGGTTTGTCATGTGATCCATACTGTAGCAATAGTTTTTTACCAGGACCTGCAACTCTGGCCAGAGGTGGAGTATCCTGACATATTCAACTATCTGATAAGTACAACTAGTCCTTACACCAGGGAGCAACTGAAGGCATACAAGAGCATAGATGGCTATAACTTTTCAGGGGCGGCACAGAAGGTGGGGCTGGTGGGGCTATAGCCCCACAACTTCTTCATACTATATATAACGTTTACTATATTGCACTGATGTAGTCAATTTGTAATGGGTGTGGTTATCGCGAAAAGAGGCGTGGCCACTCCAAAATTTTGCGCCGGGCTTTGCCCGCCGCAAAATAACCTCACTACTTCCCTATTTGCTCTGCCGCCCCTGCTTTTTTTTTATCAAGGTTGGGTAGGGAAGGTAGAAGTTCCATTACTTTAAAAGCTACCGTCCAGCACTCTCAGAGTGTATCATCACCTCTTTAACGTCCTTGGATAGCAGCTGAAAAGTGTGGTACAGTTATTTGTGCACACTGTACATGCATGGCAGGGATAGGTGAGGCTTGCTCTCATGCTGCTGCTTTGTTATTTGCTGCTGAAACAAATATTCAAATCATAAAAAGTACTGCTTGACTTCAGGTCCTTGCTCATGGTCAGTTCCTAGTTGTAAGAAAGTTGAGTATGCCCCACCCCAACTTCAGATATTGACTTTAAAACACCTAGAAAAAAAAGAGAAGAATGTTAGAAAGTAGTGCCAATGTGGAGTTTTCAGGACAAAGTGGCACCAAATCTTTTATCTTGTCACTTGTGCCTCAATACTGTAATGATTACATCCCAAGAATTGAGAAAGGAGTGTTACCACAGCCACTTTACAATAAGAAGCTCTTTGATGTAGCATCATCATTTTCTGAACTTTCAAATGAATGAAAGCATTCTCTGACCATTTATTACTACTTGTACAATTGTACATGTATCTGACAAAGATGATGACCTGTTGCTGACACATTCTTGTTCCAGTGCTTCTATGTAAATCAGTTGATGAATCCACCATTTTCAATGTTTGCGTACCTTGCTCATTCCTAATCGTACTCAGTTCTTTATGCATGCTGCTTCTATTTTCAACAATTGACTCTATACTTTCATCATCACACTGCCTAACACTATCATCTTCTATCTCAAATTCTGCTTTAACCTCAGCTTCAACTAATACACTTTCACTGGCAACAGCCTTCTTTCATAAACATCTAACTTCCGCTTACTTCTTTTGACTGGACTATCAGTAAAGCTAAAAATGCTTAGGTGTATAGTCAGGAGCCTGAGAGAGTGGATCATCGCTTTTTTCCCGCTAATAAAGTGGGCACTACACAATCAAGTGTATTCAGTCGGCTCTCTCTTCTGACAGCAGCAATCCATTTGCTGCGCTTGGATTTACCTTTGGGGAATCTATAGAAATGTATTCCACAGCCTTTAGAGTATCGATTACAACAACCAATCGCACGGCAACTTTTGCCCATTTTCTCAAGTATAGTTCTTGCCACTCAAAATGGCGGCCATAGCAACACATTTACGGTTGCTATCAATAATTAAATCTCGCGCAGACCATATGCATATGGTCTAATGGAGCCCATGAGCAGTATACCGGTAGTTACCTAATTAAGTGGGTTGGGTCAACACACCCAGCTATAAGCCATAGACTACTTTTAAGCTCTTATAGCTGGGAATATACACCTAATGGCAATTGCTTAGTATCGGTAATAGATGTACATTCAAGAGACAAACACAATGGTGGTAGTTACTTAAGTGGGTTGGGTCAACACACCCAGCTATAAGCTGTAGAATAGTTTTAATTAAGCTCTTATAGCTGGGAATATACACTTCATGGCAATTATTTAAAGATAAGACATTCAAAACAATATAAAACATGACATTGCTACTGTATGGCAAAATTGAAGAACTGTATGTTATACATTATTTTGTAATAATAGCATACATTATTCTTTTGATCATATAGATAAAATCTATAGATTGTAAACTATACCAAACATACCTAAAGTAGCAATACAGTTTTGATGAATATAAACAACTTAAATAACAATTGCAAAACTGGCAAGAAAGTAAATGTTAACTAAAAAATAATTATTATAAGTATTATATATTATATATATATATATATATTATATATATATATATATATCCCGATACGGCGAAACATCCTTAAGTGGGGAACAAACTGATGTAAAGGCTGTGTCCAGACCCTTCCCCACTTTAGGGTTGGCCGGTTGGGTCTGGCTTGCGAGACTAAGGGATATATATAATATATAGCACCCTGCGGTCAGATATAGCACCTGCCGTCGAAACAGACTACAAGAAAACAACGCTTACCTTCTCCAAAGTGCCGAAAAAAAGGTAGGAGAAGCATCAGACATCAACAAAGGTTTTGTCTTTCATGATATATATTGGTTATATCACGACCACTTGTGCTGTATCAGATTTATAAAAACCTCGCCCTCGGGCTCGGTTTTTATATATCTGATTTAGTACTCGTGCTGTGATAACATATAATATATAAACATTGTAGCGATTAGCATTCATAACAATCGAGACCAACACAATAATTACCTTTATCACCATTTAAGAATAACTTAGCAGGTATTCTTATTGTAGTACTAATTGTCATCTTTCTTCTTGGTGTGAGGGATTAATCTTATCTTCAATCCAGCTGAGTAAATTTACCAAGTCAAGCAGTTCTAATGAAGAGATTCCCAAGACAAGATAATACAAGACAAGACACACACATACATACATACATACATTCCTACAAATAATTATACTTCTCTACAGGCTTGATGTTCAGGCAAAATGCTATCATAAATATTTCATGCTAACTACTCACTAGAGGCTTGATACTCAGGCAACACGCTATCATAAATATTCCATGCTCACTAAAGGCTTGATATTCCGGCAACAGGCTATCATAAATATTTCAAGCTCACTACTCTCTAAAGGCTTGATGTCCACAATTTGTGGTCAATTCAGAAATATTTCTCAATGTTTATTTATGCTAGGTCTATAAGCCTAGTCGTGTCACTCTATTAACAAATATACACATTATTGCTTATAATATATGTTTCTCACTAAGTATAGAGAACATCAATGGAGAAGAGCACATCAAACAGGCTAAGCTACTCCACACCTATGAAAAGTAACAAACAAATGATAAGATCCCACCAATTCATCTGCTTCTTTACCTTGACTATCAGGACATCACACAAAGTTGTGGATGAACAAGAAGTGGACTAGCTATACCCCGTTATGGTAGAACATCTGTATCCAAATATTCAACACTATCTCTATAAAGCTTAGGCTTGAATGATACACATTACACTAACTACTATATAATTACACTACAGTCATTCTATAAAGCAATGATAACTCAATACATGCTCGCTAGTCTATAAAGCTGAATATATGCTCACTACTATATACAGGCTTCACACTATACGCTCAATACTATTCATAAAATCTCTACTCAAAAGTTTAGTACTATCATCTCAAGCTTTTGTTTAACGCTAACATAAATTATAAAAGCTCTTTCATACTATCAATACTGAATTCTAAGAAGCTTCTCAGGCTGGTCACAGTCTCGTAAGATTGCTTGAAATTTTCTACACTACACTAGTCTACAATACAGTACAATACATATAATATACACTAATATACAATACATATAATATACACTAATATACAATACATATAATATACACTAATATACAATACATATAATATACACTAATATACAATACATATACCGGTAATATACACTAATATACAATACATGTAATATACACTAATATACAATACATATAATATACACTAATATACAATACATACCGGTAATATACACTAATATACAATACATATAATATACACTAATATACAATACATATATAATATACAGTAGTATACAATACATATATAATATACAGTAATATCCAATACATGTAATATGTATAAAAAATAGTACACATACATCAATTATAACAATATTTATAGTATTGAATTCAAATAAACAAGACAAAACAGGACATACATGATTTTAAAACCAGTTTTAAATTTTTATTAAAAGAAGAGACAACACAAAGAGCCATACACGACCCGTTTTAAAAGTTTATTTCAAAGATGACAGACATCAATTACTCCACAAATAGTGTGTGGTGCATACTTATCTATTTGGCGCAACGCTATTTGGCGCAATGCAATACATGATCCATACAAGCCTCAGTACCTCACCTAGGTAATACTGAGGTCATGTTACATACATGATAATTATATAATTATATAATATATATACATTAAACTAATACATTATATATTACACTTACTATTAAATTTAGCAAGTAATTATACATTATATGTCATACGATTGGATACGTCAGATCAACAGCTCCATATTACATCAATACAGGATGTCTCCAACTATAGGTAGCATCATCAAAACCAAGGATACAGGAGCCCACAACTGTAGTGTCATTAGTACCTGAGGGGATAGGAAACCCATGACATCAGTATCTGAAAATTAACAGATAAATGAGTAAAGAAGACTACATATGACATGCAATATCTTTTATATGCTAAACACACGAGTTTGATACAACTACTGATATAAATAATACTCATGATACACATAATTATTATACCCACCAGCATGGCACATTATATATATACATGTACAGTTATTAAATGCTTAACTGTATGCAGTACATATTATATATAGTACATCTAACTCCTCCCTTAGCAGACAAAAGTCACCCCAGCACATTACATATAGATGTAGACAATTAACACATGCTTAATTATAATACAGTACATATTATATATAGTACATGTATATTCCCTCCCTTGACAGACAAAAAGGCTACATTCATACAATAAAATACAATGTGGCTGTTTTAATCGAGTCAATTTGTCTACTTAAAATAATCTACAAATCTTACATAATACAATACTAATCAATAATAAACAATAATAAACAATGGTGATAATAAACAAACAGTAATTGTTATTAGTACAATACTAATCATAAACATACTAATATATTAAACAAACAAATAATAGTAATTATTATTAGTACAGTACTAATCATTAGCATACTAATATAATAAACAAACAAATAATAGTAATTGTTATTAGTACAGTACTAATCATTAGCATACTAATATATTAAACAAACAAATAATAGTAATTGTTATTAGTACAGTACTAATCATTAGCATACTAATATATTAAACAAACAAATAATAGTAATTATTATTAGTACAGTACTAATCATTAGCATACTAATATAATAAACAAACAAATAATAGTAATTATTATTAGTACAGTACTAATCATTAGCATACTAATATAATAAACAAACAAATAATAGTAATTGTTATTAGTACAGTACTAATCATTAGCATACTAATATATTAAACAAACAAATAATAGTAATTATTATTAGTACAGTACTAATCATTAGCATACTAATATAATAAACAAACAAATAATAGTAATTATTATTAGTACAGTACTAATCATTAGCATACTAATATAATAAACAAACAAATAATAGTAATTGTTATTAGTACAATACTAATCATTAGCATACTAATATAATAAACAAACAAATAATAGTAATTATTATTAGTACAGTACTAATCATTAGCATACTAATATAATAAACAAACAAATAATAGTAATTGTTATTAGTACAATACTAATCATTAGCATACTAATATAATAAACAAACAAATAATAGTAATTGTTACTAGTACAGTACTAATCATTAGCATACTAATATAATAAACAAACAAATAATAGTAATTGTTATTAGTACAGTACTAATCATTAGCATACTAATATAATAAACAAACAAATAATAGTAATTATTATTAGTACAGTACTAATCATTAGCATACTAATATAATAAACAAACAAATAATAGTAATTATTATTAGTACAGTACTAATCATTAGCATACTAATATAATAAACAAACAAATAATAGTAATTGTTATTAGTACAATACTAATCATTAGCATACTAATATATTAAACAAACAAATAATAGTAATTGTTATTAGTACAGTACTAATCATTAGCATACTAATATAATAAACAAACAAATAATAGTAATTGTTATTAGTACAGTACTAATCATTAGCATACTAATATAATAAACAAACAAATAATAGTAATTGTTATTAGAATAATAAACAATTTAGCACTATTTACTAGTCTGAAAATACACAATAGTATTTCTTGACATGCTGTATTGATTGCTTCAATAATTTTATAATACAATACTAAAGCTGACATGCTGTGTTATTTTTTCAAGCACATGTGTGTAGTAAATTATCACTATTTGAGAGAACATGCTTTAATATCTCACCTTGTAGGCTGTTATGACCAGTAGAACAGCCAACACAATTGACAGAGATCTACTTCTGAGTCTCTATATACTGTACATTTTGAACCTTGACTCACTCACAGGTACATATGCTATAAAAAGGAAGTAAAGTTTTATACATGTAATAGAGTAAACTATTACTGAGATAGAAGTATTATAATATTATGTCGTAAGGTGGTCTATGCAAGGCAATTCTAGAATCACCACAGGCAGTGCCAAGTATAAACTACTTTGTGAATTATTGCCTGCTGTAATAAACAGACTATCACCTACTGTTTAGTGAATGCAGTAATGAATAGTTTGTCCTACTAGGACTGACCTGTGGTGTAGTAATTGCCTAGTTGAGTACATCATCTTACAACATACTTAGTAATAGTGAAGTTCACGCTACAATTTGGTTATGAGCATTTAACTAAATTTCTTTTCAACAATTTTGTTTCAGGCACATGTGGTGTAACAAGTATAGTTGAGACATACATGCTTTAATTTCTTACCTTGTAGGTTGCTATTACTGGTAGAGTGGCCAGCACTGCACATAAGAGAATGGTTATGAACCTCAACTCCATACAAGTAGAGCAGCCAGCATTGTCAATTGAGAAAGCTCTACTCAAAAGGTAGCCACAACTGGAAACAGGACTGAGGTATGTTGCTATAAAAAAGAGAGTAAAGTTGTATACATGCAATTAAGCACAGACACAATAGAGTCTAGACATACATGTTTAATATTTCACCTTATAGGTTGCTATGACCAGTAGAGCGAGCCAATACTATCCATCAAGAACAGCTTCTGAGCCTTTCCATTACACAGTTGGACAAAATACACACACCACCTTCCCGTTCCTCTGTGTTGCTGCATGCACTGGATTTTTGACTGCACTGTTTGGATGGGTAGAAAACTGAGTACCGGAAACAGCTTCTGAGCTTCGACTTTACACAACTGGAACTACACACACCACTTTCTGAAATTTAGAGCTCCTCTGGGTTTGTAATGAGTATTATTGCAGTATGCACTGGCTTTTTGTTTAGCACTGTTTTGGCGGGGTGGAGAACTGAGCATGCGTATATCACCACGTGGGTAGATTATCAGAGCCCCACCTACAACTGCAGCTTTCTAGTTCTAATTGTATCACATAATTAAATTCATTGTGAATTTGAAACAAAATTGTCTTTCAGTGCATGATCATTTGAACAAGAGCACAACATAATTGACAAAGTAAAGAAAAAATATGATTTTGCACTAAAACCACAAACAATAAATACAAAATAAACACAATATAATTGTTATGGTTGCAAATAAACAGCCAAATACAATAAGAACAATACCGACTGTAGAAACCTCTGGATCAGTTGCCTCATAATGAACATAAATCAGTTCATCTGGATTAGGATTACTAGTTGCACTGTGTCCTTGTACATGTGCTAAGAAACACATTTCCTTTGACGGCTTAGGAATCTTGATTTTACATGTAGTATCAGTTGAACTTTTGATGCTACAATCGGGATAGAGTATACTGGCATTATAGAACATATCAAGACCTTCACGAATGTATGTAAACCATTGAGCTGAACCTTTAATATTCTCAAGAGCAAAAAAGAAATGATGGACGTCTCATTTCTGGAGATGTGAAGACAAATTGATAAGTAGCTGACTCAATCATTTTTGTCCGAATTGCATTTCCAATACCTTGTCCATTAAGGAAAGACAGAAAATGTGAACTTTTGTGTTACCAGGTATGAAAGGAAATAAGGCAATGTTGTATATATGTCAGGACAGCATTGACTATATATATGTATACTGGTCTAGTATACATATTTCTGGATAATCTGAACAACTGTCAATTTTGAGAGTAGTATTATGTTGTGAGTATCAGGAGTTCCTACTAAAGTGAATGATTTTTAATTATAAACTCAATATGCTTACATCCAACTGACTACATAGTACTTACCTCCAGTAACCATTTCAGAAGACGACAATGCCATCTACACTACTTTTTTTCTGTAGCTATCTTAGCCACTCCTCCTGATCATGTGATCTAACTGATCTTCTCTGCTTGCAATTAGTCGTCTATCTTCTCATGGCTGAGCCTGTGTCTTTTGAGGCTCAACTGGAATGCTTCCAGCCTAATGATCAACAGTTAAAGTCCATTAGAAAAGACGGATCACTTTCTGGTGTCGATCTCGAAGGAGCTGCGAACATATTAGATGTATATCATCGCTTAGAGAACACACTACCTCAAGAGGCACCTACTATTATTATTACGATGCTGAGGCATGCAGGATTCTCAGAAGCTCAATTGGAAAGTTTAGAAGAGTATGTTAGACGAGTTAAAAAAGACAAACCTCAAATCCCTCCATCATCAAACAATCAACACCAGTTGACTCTGGGAATGTTGTTAGTTCGATTGAACCCAGCACTTAATGAGCGTCAACTTAAACGAGTAAAACTGGTTGTTGAAGTTTCAGGTGTTTCACGATCTGAGATTGATACCTGCAAATACGTATCAGAGATGTATCGTCTAGTGGAGCATAAAATGCCTAAAAAATCTGTTTCGTGGCTAATTCTAATTCTTTCCAGAGTTGGAGTGCCAGAGACCCGGCTGGATTCTTTAAAACCTTACATTGAAGAAGCGTATCATGTTGAAGACGATATTATGGTCGACTTCATTCTTACGCTAACAGACATACTAGAGAATTTCACTGACGAGTTTTATTGTAGTTTTAGAGATCTTGTAATACGTACACACCTCACAGAATTCCATCCCGATAATTTAGTATGTCGTACTTACCTATTACATGTGTTACTGGAGAGAAAACTTGTCTTTCCTGACAAGTTAGGACATTTTTTCGCTTGGCTTGAGGCAATAGGATGTCTAAAACAACACAATTCACTTCGGGAGTTTTGTGTGCGTCACAGAATTGTTGAACCTCAATGGGAACACTTAGTAGAACCAATCAGTGAGTTATTAGTTATTAGAATCTATAAATAACTATGACTCACATATGTAATATTAATATTATTCAAAACCTATTTCCTTATAGGGCCACAGAGTCTTCCAGAAAAAATCCTGAGTATTCCAAAACTGATGCAATCTTGCTCTGAGTCAGCCGACTTGTCTCCAGGAAGCTATCCACAACTTACAAGTCATGATGGATATAAGCAAGGTTGAAAAATATTTCATCATTCTAATATAATGATGTAGTAATCATGTGATTGACACTAATCATGTGATATTGCTTATCAGTACTCTTAATCACATGTTTGTCATGTATGGACCACTAAAGCTAAAAAATGTGTATATGAATCTATATGTACATTATGTGTATTCCATATGTACGTGTATATGTACACACATGTATAATACATGTATATGTACATGTGTAATATGTGTATATGTACATGTATAATACATGTATATATACATGTACAATACATATATTTTTCATTACAATTACATTTTTCATGTTGTAATTAAACCACAAATTGTTCAATTTTCTAATTATGACTGACAATATGGTGATAATGACATTCATTAATTATTCACATGTGTTAAACATGTGTTAGACTTCATTGCATCATTCAAAATTAATGTAATATACAAAGTTTATGTACTAACATTATACATGCACTAAGTATGTACTAAGTATGTACTAAGTATGTACTAAGTATGTACTAAGTATAACTAAGTATATACTAAGTATGTACTAAGTATGTACACATGTACTAAGTATGTACTAAGTATGTACACATGTACTAAGTATGTACACATGTACTAAGTATGTACTAAGTATGTACACATGTACTAAGTATGTACTAAGTATGTACTAAGTATAACTAAGTATATACTAAGTATGTACTAAGTATGTACACATGTACTAAGTATGTACTAAGTATGTAACTGTACTGAATACATTGTTTTAACTTCTAATGTAATGGAATGTGAATAGTTCCTCACATTTTGTTTTATAACTTTGAGATTCTTTCAACTGGAAGAACTACTACTTACAGTTTCCACATGTTGCTTTCTTGCTGTTGCTTATCAGTAGCTGATGTTGGCATTCTTAACAGCCGCACACACATATTACTATCTTCTTTAACTGCCATACTCACTACTTGCACAGAATGTCCTACCTGGCGTCCTAGTGCACATGTGACAAAAGTATTATATGTTTTAATCTCAATGAATAGTAATCTTGGGAATGGCCTGAAGATTCTCATTTTCCATTCAAGGTTTAATTTAGGGGGTTGGGGAATGTGGTGTTGGGGGAGAACCCCTTGGAAGTTAGTTTGTCAAAAGGTACAGCACAATACCCATCACCCCTTGTAGTCTTTGAAATTCAAGTTTGGCCTTCCCTTGACAAAATTTGTGATTGAAGGCCTGTCTTTCTCACTGTTGACTAGTGTTGAGGCTATACAGTAGGCATCCTACTAATATTCTGTTTTATGGGAGTGGTAATTAGTTCATTTCATTGGTTTTACAGGTGCTGGAAATCAGAAGAAGCCTCCAATTAGTCCATTAACCAATTCATGCTCAAACGAAAGTCCTCGTAAAGAAGGTACAAACCAATATTCAACTACTCATGTTAATTTGGGAGTGGTAATTAATTTATGTCATTGGTTTTACAGGTGCTGGAAGTCAGAAGAAGCTTCAAAATAGTCCATTAACCCAGGCATTTTCTAACCAAAGTCGTCATGAAGAAGGTACTTGTTAAAGGGTTTCGAAGGTTTCTGGGGGGGAAGCTTATTAGGAGGTGTGTTGTCACTTAGTTGTAAGGCCATGGTGAGGGGGAGGGTGCAGTAGGGTGATGTGCCCCCTCCTGCATGGGACATGGAAGCTGAAATTCAACACCTCAGAAAACAAATGCATGAATTTCTATATAACATTAATTTTTTCATGTCATTATAGCTACAAGTCATAAAACAATAAACAAAAAATATCATAATATTATTGAGATTATTTGTGGGGGGAGCAGAAGAGTTTGGGGAATCCTGGTTTCCATAGTGATCATAATTCAATTTTGTTATGGTGTGATGAATTAATGTACATTACTTGTATCTGACGAGATATAGTTTTTAATAGTATCGTACTCTCTGATTCAGATACTACTGGTAAAGATACGACTAATATAACTGATCTTTCTGATATAATGGGAGAATATGAACTCCAACAAGCAAGTGAAAATCAATCTGGACAAAGTATGTGTGTTAGTGAAGTAAATAATATGAATAGATGATATATAGTGGTAGGAAACGTTATGTGTGTGTTTGCAAGCATTGCTGTGGAGCCTCAAAGACATCTGGAATGATGCTAGTGAACATGTTATAATGAAACAGTGAAAGATATGTAGATTTGATTACAAGTTATACTTACACCTGAAGAAGACCTTCAAGTTGAAATGTTCTGTTTTTCAGAATTATATTATCATGATATTAAAACTTACGTCATGAATCTGTCAACATGATAACAAATATCTACAAAGTAGATTCATTATTTCTACTATGGATACAATCGATTATATACTATAAGTATCTACAAAATTATTCCTGTCGTTTACTAGTTAGCCTGTGTGAATGTTGACACACCTGAACCCAAAAGAATGATGCACATTTCTTAACTATATATATACAACACATACTGTATATAGTGAAATTTACAATGGAGTCATGTAACTATGATAGACTCAACCTTGTGAGATAGGGTTGGCCCTTTAGGTAATAAAAAAGCTTTTATGTGGTATTTGGTAATGAACTAATCTTACTATGTTAAATGCAGTATCTTCTCTTTACAGGTGATACTCTTGTTATTACCCATACTTCTATTCCTGTCAATAAATTAATGGCATTGCCTAATCCTGTTGAGGAAAGAGGTATGATATTATTAATAGATCAGAACCAACCATTAATAATTGATTAAGAATGATAATCATTTTAATTGTGTCAGTAAATATAACATTGTTATAGCTTGAGAGTACCTTTGTGTCAATAATAGAATAGATATATCTGAGACATGTACTGTACATGTACTTACTTAATGGTTACAATGTAGGTTTGCTAAAACAAGATTTATGTAGAAAAAGTGTACCCCTGTGATTGTATTCATTGTGGATAAGATTTTTTTTTATATCTGAATATCTTTCAAAAGTTTTTTCCACTACTTTTAAGAGATCTTCAGATAGTAATTACATTCTTGGATAGTACTACTCTCTGTAACTTGAGTGTGCATGTTTTGTATGCACTACATCCATTAATTAACTAAGCCTCCAGTAATGATGTAACTTCCTGAACTATGAACTGGATGGTCCCCAAAAATATATATACATGTATATAATTGTAATATATGTTAAACCCAATCTTGGGATGGCCATAAAAAACCATAGCTTCATAATATAGATTAGTGTTAAATAAAACAACAGTAATATATATATATATATATATATATATAATTATGTAATAAGTTGAATTGAAGTTCATTCTAATCTAGGAAGAGACGGTACAGCACACACTTCCAGTGCCCATTACCAACCTGAAGAAGTTGAAAGAGATGGTGTGCCGAAATATAGTAATTCACATATTCCACTTCCGCGACCTGAATCTCCTCAAAATAAATCGAATATTCTATGTTCTGTTCAACTCAACTCAACTCCTCAACCCAACTCACTACTTAAATCGGATTCACCTCGTAAACAAGACCCACCTCCTCAACATGATTCACCTCCTCTACATATTAATGACACACCTCCTGATGATATTAATGACACACCTCCTGATGATTGGGAAACAATGGAGATGCTTCACGCTGGTGATAAGAATAGATGTATGATTACACACATACACATAAGAATAATGTTGAGATGAAGTATTCCTGTTATTGTTTTATTATAATGATTACCTACTGTGATATGCCTATGACTGTAGTCCTTATAGTTCCCTTTCTCCTTATTTTCACACACTGGTCGGCATCAGAACCATAATAATTAACTGTTATTAACCCTTGCAGTGAAGTATGGGTGGGGATTATAGAAGTTACTTTTCAGTTTGTGTGTGTGTGTGTGCTTCAAGGAAGTTAGGCATGTTGTGCACATATGCAAACTATGAATATTATTATATTTTTGCACCATTCAAGCAAGGGTTTTGCACTTTAGTGCCCTTCATTATTATTTAAAAAAATTCTTTTTATGTCTATAATTTACTATAATTTAGTCTCTGAAGTAAAGTTCATCCAACTTTCAAGCATACTATGCATGCTAGACACATACATGACCTACATGTACTTGTAGATGTGGTCGTATATTTTGGAACATGTAGCTATATGCTAATAAAACTCTAAAAATTACCATCTTGTAGCTTATAAATAGCACAGCAGCATGCTGTGACGATAATAATAAGTTGGAAATAGTGATATAAAAAAGATGTTTACTTGATTGGGGGCTTATTAAGATCCCAGTACAGAGATAACACTGGTACAAGACTCTTATTAGTATTCATGTCCACATTATTGATATGAAGGCTTATTTCTAATGGGACTATTATTACATTCTTAATTATACCATCAAAACAAATAATTATATCTCTATATTTTCTTTAGCTTACTCTATGGATCACATATTCTGCTGTTGCTGTAGTTCAATAATGATTCTTCTGATAGTAGTGTTATTTATAGGAGTGATCATTTTTGGCATATTCAAACGCAATGTGTTTGCCCCATCTTCAAGTACTGTTGCATATATAGGAGGTAATACAACTAATAAAATTGGCTGTTATGATCCTGCTTATATCAAACGTGTCACTATTGCCAAAGGCAGTAAAGAAGATGAATATGATACAGAGATTTATAAAACATTCCAAAATAATTTCAGATATCAGATTCAAACTTTGAAGAACAAAAGCGATGATACCGAGGAAGATTTTAATAATCGTAAGATTTCTATAAATTACTACTATGGTGATTATCCAGTTTATGTTGCTCATCATGGTAACCTGACATATGAAGTTCGTGGAGAAAGTCTATCCAAGTTGTCTTCTCATTGCCCTCTTGAATTTTATCTCTTTAACAATAAAGGAGATTATGACACATTCATTAATGAAGAATTTGGGTTACCTGTTCATGCTACTAAAACATCTGGCTGTCTCCCTGTCAATAGTACTGCTAGAAACTTCACTATACAGTTTTCGTTAGACACACCTGGATTCTACTTTGTAGGTGTAAGCATCATTGAACATGTTCACGTTAGCACCACAATCTCGGGATCCATTGTGGAGTTTAATACTTCGGAACTCTCTGAACAACCCTGTTCTCTGAATTATAATGATGAGTGTACTATAACAATCACCAAATTAAATGTTCCCAGTGTGACATCTCAGGACCCTCTTGTATGTGTGTTAGTAAAGTCATTCAATAACGAATATCATAATATTAATATTTCTGTGGAATTTGTTGACTGGAATAGTGTTAGTGTTGGTTTCGGTAGCCTCTCTCTACTGACTCTTATTGTTTTAGTTTTTGTAGCTATGTTATTTGTTTTTATATTTTTTATGCGTAAACGTAAAATTGCACATCACAATAATGGATATAATCGATTACCACCAAGTTAAAACATCTATATATTGTCTTGTTCAATGTGTTTATATAAAAAAAATTGTTTATAAAAAAATTAATAATATTATTTTGTAATAATACATTTCCTTTGAAATCAGATCTGATTGACAACAAGATATATAGAGAAAAAACATCCCTATATTTGCTTTGTGATGACTATGTATTAAGCATTGCTGATGGCACTAGTGTCTCTACCTTTCTGTGTACTCCTGGGGCCTGAAGACGTAAGTGTAAGCCTAATTGCAGTCTAAATACACAGATGTCTGATGAACTGACTGAGGTACTCCTTCAAGGTTCTAAATGATGACTTCCTCGTGTCTGAAACTCAACAACTTATCATACTTACTTGTTAAAGATTCTTGCATAATATCTATACTGTTTCTCTGCTATATACAACAGTTATTAGCAGTTTTACATCCATTCTGTGGCTGGTCTGTAGCTCAAACGCGCGTTCTTTTACGCGCCACGCCCATTAATTGACCGAGCCCCCCGGGAATGACGCAACTTCCTTAACTACGTATACAACGCATAGTCGCGCAAGTGACACAAGAATATATATATATATATACATTAAACCCCGTGGAAAGCAATTATAGGGATGGCCCTACGGGCCATAAAAATAACAGTCACATGATGAATCGTGACAGCACAGCAAATTAAAAGTAAACTCATAATGATGAACTGCAATATCAGCATTTCATTGAAAAACAAGATGTCAAAGAGATTTAAGTATATTCTAGCAGGTATCTTTATTGTAGTACTGATTGCCTTCTTTATTGGTGTGGGTGGAGTAATCTTCTCTTTAACGCAGCTGAGTAAATTTACTCCCAAGTCAAACAGTTCTAATGAAGAGATTTCCATACCATCTGGTTCAAATGTTCTACTAAAAGCTGGTGGTTATGACCTTTCTAGAACAAAGAGACTGGAAGTATCCACAAATACTAACACAGATTCATATACATTTATTAATGTAACTTTCTATGAAGGTTCCTGCAATTTAGCTTCATATCAACATAATTTACCTGTTGTGAAAAAATCGATTGTTCCTGTTGCAGATATTCGTTTGGCAATGAATTATGAATATGGTGATACTCCTCTCTTTGCTGGAGGCGGAAACAGTACTCTAGTCTACTTGACTTCAGCAAAACGTACTCATGATTTGTCTAACTGCCCTCTCGAATTGTTTTTATTCACAACTGAAAAAAGTTATACACAATTTATAAACTCCCACCTATGTGAAAATGGTTTTATTCAAAGATCTGGTTGTCTCCCTGTAGGAAGAAATGGTACTGCAGAACGTAGCATCACCCTATTTAATCTCACAACTCCCTCATCATACTATGTTGCTGCTTACCTCGAAGAAGGTCTAGATGTGATGATTAATGTCTCGGGTAATATAGTACAGTATAGTCTGCATGGTTTTGACCTGGACAAAGACTGCATCTTGAATCAAAATCATAATAAATGTAGCTTAACTATATCGGATAAAAATATCCAGACTTCGAAAGATAAAGTGTGTGTTCTCTCACAAGCGTCAGAACTTGTACTTATCAATGTTACTACTATATCTGACGTACATAACGAGAAAATTGTACATATTGCAACTGCTCTCTCTGGAGTTGCAATTCTAGTGGGTGTCATTCTGTTTGTTCTGTTTCTAATTTTGGTACTGAAATACATGCGCAAGCAGCACACTGAACATGGGGATTCTGAAAAGAAACTACTTCTCCCTATTCCATCATCAGAAACGGATCAAGATGCTCCTCTCACTAAAACCAAACCGTCAGTGAACTGAAACATTTATCTTTATATCAGTATCATGGTAGTATTATTTTTTTTTATTAATGTTTGAACTTAATGTAACATTTATCAAGTAACAGATAAAATTAATGTATCAATGGTACTTGTGTACATACTGCATGTAACAATGTGTTTAAAATGTTTAGAAACACCCAAAAAATCACAATTTGTATTAAAAAAGACTAGTATATAGCAGAACTCGACTTCTTTGAGAATCCAGTGCAAGTTATGTTTATACTGTAGAACAGAAAGTCAATATTAATTAATGAACACACCCACAAAGTATGTACACACACGTTGAGTCAGCGTAAATGCATATACTATACCATGAGGTACCAATAGGCAATGCTTATCTAAAACAAGACAGAGTGATAGTAACGTATAGGTTAACGCCCCTGCTGGTCATAAATATTCGTGCTATAATGAAGTGTGAATTGAAGCTATAAAACAATATTCACGTGTTGTATATATGATGGGTAACCTAACCCCATGAGTGACTACTGAATACATATTATAAACCAGCTATGAATATAATTCCCTTTGATGATAGATGCTCTAATGAGGGATGTATATAGTATAAATCCTGCTTCATAGTATGAACCGGGATTTATTTTATATAGAACCCAATTTGTATAGTGGAAAGTGGAAACCACAATCATGATCAGCAACCTAAATTTCATGCGAGTGTCATTGTGAATTTGCTTATATGTTATTACTCAGCTATGAATATGGTTTATAATGCCTATTTGGAGGGATTTAGTCTGAATCCGTCTAAATAGGTGTATAATTGTACAAAAATAATAAAAACATTTCAAAAAAAATGAAAGAACATGTAGGGATATCAAAACCTAAAAAAGCACATGAACAAGATTGGGATGGTAACCTTAGCAACAAAATTAACCACTTCCATATAGCAAGCCTATATAATATTAATAACTGATACTGAAAGAAATGAAAAAATAAGCAAGAAGATGTACTAAATAATTAGTCCATTATTCATCAATATTTGATACACTCTTGTACATCTTGCAATGCTTGATTAACACATTAGTACTGATGAAATGCCGTACCTGGCTATACTTGTAATGGGTTGAGGTTTAAGAAGGAACTGAACTTACGATAATATGTTACATAAATTAGTCAAAAGGTAATATAATAGTTGTGTGATGAGAGCCTGCAGGCCAGCATCAAAACTATTATTATTCTATTATACATCGCTAATACCGTATAGCTCAAATATTTCATGGTTTTAAAAATTTGCGTTTTTAATAAATTTTGTGGTTCAGTGGGTGTCATGTGATGTTTATATCGAATGTTCAAATTATTCGCAGTTAAACATTTTACGTATGCAACTTAACTACAAATATAGCGAAAGATTTGTCCCTGCAAAAAATTTGGGCAATACAGTATTGGCATATAAGTAGAATAATAGTAATCAACACTTTCTTGTCTGACTACTCAACAGTGTACTAAGAAGCAAACTCAATTATAAATAATAATTATGCATGTATGGTGACCATGATGATCTGGCTATACATTTTTTGGTTACATATTCTATGTGTAGAAGTGTTACTGTGATCTTTTAGTGTATATTTAAATATGAAAGTATAAAAAAAATATATATAATGCATTGTGACTAATTATACTGTTTTGATATCCATCTTTATTAGTGGTTGTGGTAGATTACAAATGGCGTACTACTGTAAGCAAGTTGTTGAAGTGGCTGAAAGTATTTGGTGACTACTTGATGTCAAGAAACAACACAGTACAACAATGTTTCCCCTGAGTTTAACTTAAAATAAATTTGTATTTGTGATAGAACTACTAAATGATGTATGGTCAGCCACCTACTACTACCGTACTCTGAAAAAATGTTTTTATGGTCATGGCAAGTAAAGTACGCTATCACTGCAAATTATAATTTATTTGGTCATTCATGCTGTTATTACTCCACGGTAACATACTTGTACAAATTATACTATCTTATATCTCATATTAGATGCACAAAGAAGGTTTTGAAAGCTATAAAGGTTTAATTAAAATTTTATTCTGCTTCTTTGTATATCTATAATACAGGATAAGGAGCAATTAGTACAAGTACATATGCATCACCATGCAGTCATACGATCTTTTAATATTTACACTATTCCTTGCAACTGTACTAACCAATAAATGATTTATTTTAACAATTTTGTTTTGCAATGTATAGCTTGAGCTACAGAACAGTCTAGCCTACAGACTAGCAGAAGAAAGCTGCCGTAACGTATAGCTGTTCTAGTTGAAATAATTACGAAAGTTATAATACATGAACCATAAAAAGCAGGAAGAAACAAATAAGAATTATTTACAGATGAGAAAGTCAGCAATGAGTATTAGGTAACAATGAAACTAATAGTCATTAGGAATTTAGTGTTGTTTTATATAGTATGACTATAATAAGCACTTTTGATTACCTTGAGTCTACTTTTAATTGAGTGTACTATTTTTAGTTATTTTAGTGACTTGTCATTTGGTTGTAGTTTTGTTAACTAAAAGTCACAAGGCCTTCTTACTAAAAGTTTTAGTTATCTGTAGTTAACTAAAACAACACTAATTCGGATCCTTTATTCTTTATAATTATTTTAACAAAATTATATTTCTGTGCGTTAACTTACTAATATTTTTTGTCTCCAAACTCCTCATTTATGATATTACCCAATGATGTTTTGCAGGAGTCATTCCATGTTTTAATATTTTCTGGATTACTCACAGTAACATCAATGACTGGTTTTGGTGTCCCTTCAGAACTACACAGTCTCCTATGATAGCAAGAGTCTCCCTTACGTACAGTTAATTGAGCTAGCTTACTGGTTCCCTAAACATGTGTATATATATAAATACATAAATAATTATTATGAAATATTCAATTATTTATCAATGCAGGTTATACTGGTTTGTATATCTTGTTTACTGAGCTAATAATTATTTGTACTACCTTTTCAAATCTAGTCACTATGTTGTCAAAATTAACAACATTGTACCACTCTATGGTATCAGTAGTTCCCTCTACCTCTAATGATTGAGGTTGAGCTGAGTCATGAACTGTGATATCAATATACACTACAGCTGGTACATCAGGTAAGTTGTTCTCTTCTTCTTCATCATCCTTCAAAATTTCATCTTCTGCAGAGCTACTGGTACAGTTACCCATAATAGCTACAGACTCAAACCAAGTATAAAGAATTGGTTTCTGACTTTATAGTATAAATATTGTTACCAATAGTGCACTCCCACTATCCCATAAAATCACACACTTTTGTGTATTCCCCTACTCTTGTTATGAATATCATATTACCAAATATGGTGTTATTACTCTAACTTGGGACTTTTTGTGTAGTCTTTATATGCATACATTTTTCTCATGAACTGTTTGCTAAACACCCACAGGGAAACTTTATTACTTATCAGTATTCAGGCAGGGTACCACAACCCAAGTTACCCAACTGATATCAGTGATTTTTTTTCAAAATCAAAGCTACCAAAAAAAACAAAAAAATAATCAATTGGAACATCCTAACTATTTATGACTAGATATCGTCTATTCTTTTTGTTCCTTCTTGAACAGTACATGATAGCAATGGAGATCAAGGAAACAACAAGACAGCTTCCTAATAAAGCAGCTGGTATCGCGATCAGATTTGAACGATTATGAAGTGTCACTTGAACATGGGTCAGCTTTGAGTTGAAGTCATAGTTTGGTTGCATGTATATCAATATCGAAAAGTCTTCAGGTTTTAGTAGATAAAATGATGTACTAAATGTACAATCTCGATTTTTATCAAGAATGCATGTTGGATAGTCACTCAAATAGTCTGTTATGTCGAATATCTTCGCAAATGCAGTGACATTATAAGTCACATTTATATGACCATGTGGTATCATTAGCACTGCAAAATAATAAGAATCTGTTTTAGCTGTGAAGTTTACGAAGGTGCAAGATGGATCATTTTTACCTCCAATTTTCACTTTTTGTGTGAAAACTGGTGAAATAGCAATCTCACTCAATAGATAGTCGTTATAATGTTCTTCATCATCAAATATATATAAATGTGTTGATGTCTCGTGTTCGGCATTACCAATACATATTTTATATTCCAGCGTGGAATTCTTCAGGAAGTACATGAAAGCTTCATCTATGATAGGAATTTTGCTAATAGTAATGCCACTAAAGGAATCAGCCCCTTCTCTTTCTTTTCTTTTTAGGACTTTAGTGGGTACTATTGTTGCATAGGCTCGATGGATAGCATCACCATATAAAATCACTTCTTTGATATTTATTGAGGAAACCATTAAGGAGGACAACTGCAAAATATTTACTGTGTCATTCTCTGCAACTATAGCTTTCACAGTAGATTTTGGTGGTAGCAAATAGATGGCAGAAACTATGAAGAAGACTGCAGTAGCAATGATTATTGCAACCAATACTAATCCATATAGAAATGAACAATTCCTTGTCATAATCCTGTGTTTGTTTTTGGCTTTGATATCTTCAAGATCTTTGTATTCTGTGGGTGAATCAGTATCAATTTCTATATCAGTTAAAATAAATGCGTGGTGTGGTACAGATAGATATATGTGAGAGTGCACATTCTTTAAGTTTAAAATTACCAGCTATGTTTCATGATCAATAGAGTAAGCACTATTAATGTACTGAATTCCAACCTCTGCTGTATCATCTCTACCTTGTTTATTATATAACTCATAATTTAAACTATCTATATATGGAATACTGAGGCTGCACTATTGTATAGCAATACTGATACAGTGCACCTCTGTAGTACCATGCATATACTCTAAATGCCCAATTGGAAACAACTTACTTGGAGGCAGCAGATGTGGTTCATTAGATTGCATGATGTCTGCTTCACTTTGGATCAATTCCCTTGGGGATGGTGTATAGGTAGATAGTGATCCCCATTTCTGCAATAGTGGTTGGGTCTCATCGTTTCGCAGATCTTGTAATGGCACTTTCCTTTCTAGAAACTCAGCCACATCTTCCCTCTTAATTTTCCTGAACTCACTTGCAAGAAGATGCAAATAATGGACATTACGTTTAAAATCATGGATCCAATTCTGTAATAACTTTTTCCTGTTGTTGTACGGGTGTTTTTTTGTTACACCACTCTTGCTTCTCACTGCAGCATCAATCTTTTGCAATCTATCAAATCCTATGTCATCAGTGAGCTGCTGAAGTTGTGAAAGGAACGCCATTGCGGCTAAGCTATAAGGAAGTAAGGGGCGAGGCTAAAGCTGCTGAGTCAGCAGTTTGTTTATTAATACATATTACATGATGGCTACAGGTCCTGTTGATCCTGTTGATCCTGTTGATCTTGTTGATCCTGTTCAAGATGAGATACTGGAACTATCAAGACGTCTAGACACCTACAATATTGAGTACTATAAGATAGCATGTCGTGGATTGAACATAGAGAAATACAAAGTGGATAACTGTAAAGATAACTTCGGTGGTCTCTTTCAATTTGCCAGAAATAACCTACCAGATGAAGCTGTAATATTCACTTGTGAAGTTCTGAAAATATCTGGTTTTAATGATGTACGACGTTTGATGCAGTATGCTGAATGTACTAATTACAATTTAAGAGCCACACATCAACTTGTTGACTGTAGAATCACTGTCCTCAGTTTTTTGAATGACCTTGTTGAGCGTGACTTCGATAACTTGCGAACACGTGTTTGTTCTCGTACAAAGCTTTCAGAAGATTATATGAAGACCCGTTCTGCTCTTGTTGAAGTGTTGTTTGATGAAAGTGTGATTAACAAAGATGATATACAATTTGTCTATAAAATTGCGAAAATTTTCAATCGTCATTGTTTTTTTGATGAGTACTATACGAGACATCCAATTGTAGTACCAGGTATTTTATGCATTAAATATACACACATAATATAGGATACTGGAATAGAAGTAATTTGTATAATCTTTATATTTTCTAGATGGACCCACAGTTTCAACTACTGCTTCAAATCCATCCATTACTGCTGCTAAAGGTAAATATTTATATGAAAGATAACATATTATATGATGTTAATATTAACATCATCATTTATCAGCTCTAGAGAAGCTTAGCATAGAAGAATCACCACCCACTCATTCACCTACTAATTCTCAAGGTACATGTTATATGTATTGATAAATGATTATGATATCATAATCTTCCCACACACTACCAGATGATGTCACTACTGAAGCTAATCCTCCAGGTACATAATAATGATTATTTATGGTTATGAAATGTATTGTGATATGACTAGCATAATTAACTTGCCCAAGCATTGAGTAAATTTCCTCATCCTATTAAACTCATAAAATCTAACCTGAATATTAATAAAAAGGTCATTACTATATAAAATATTCCATATATGGAGTTAACTAATAACATTTACTAATTTTGGCATATCCACTATTACTATTGCATATAGTTTGGCCTATTAAGGTACAACAAAGGCCTTCTGCTGGAACAGAGTTATGCACTGATCAAACAGGTATATGTTACAGTAATTATAATACTTATTAGTTATAATTATGTCTGTATAATAGCTAATGAAACTATTGTATATGACACAGAGTTCACTGAACAGCAACAAGAAGATGGTAAGATTTTATAGTATGTAGTACTATTTTATATATTATTCACTTTTCTCTTGTGAATAGGTGATTGTCAACTGGTGGTGCATCATCGAGGTAACAGTATGACTATACACATATATGTGTACTTTTAAGTATATAGATCTACAAAATCATATTAGACCTTGTCCCGCAAAATAATTTTGATCAAATGGTCAATCACTCATCATTCTGCCATTTTGTATCGGAAGTCAATGAAATTTGTTATCCAAGAAGCTTAATAATAACTCTTGCTGGATGACAAATATCATTTACTTCCAATACACTATGGCAGAATGACGAGCAATTGAAGGGAAGCATTTGGCCAAAATTATTTTGTGTGTCTAGGTCCCTATGATATACCAACTTCCTAGCTTGTGAAAACCTTTAGTACATGGAACATTCTTTACATATATTATAATTTAGCTTGTGTTGTATAAATAGTTAAATTGTAATCGTGAAAACCTTTAGTACAAGGATTTTCATTGGAACATTCCTTACATATATTATAATTTAGCTTGAGTCGTATAATTAGTTAAATTGTAATAGAGCATACTGCATGCCGAAGACTATAATGTTACATACATCCTTTAAGTATAAATTAACCTCAATTTATTATATATACATACTTTCAGATGTTATAAGAAATGTTGACATCTCCAAGAAATCACCAGAATGGAAAGATGTTCATGAGCTGCTCAAGAACAGTCCAACCCCAGTCCAAGACTGGTTGGATGATTTCACTAGGGAGCTAAAACTGGATGACGGGTTTCGTGGTCACATTAGGAATGATTTGAGCTCGTCTTTTGAAACTAAATTAGAGCTCAGCTTGCAAAAATGGATTGAATCAGAATCATCAGATGTAACATGGGATATGATTATAAAGACTTTAGAAAAACTAAATATGAAAAAGACAGCAAAACATGTGAAAGGATATTTACAACATCCAGATGTTTATAAGAAATATAGCGAGAAAATAGATTTTTAAAACCAATAATTTATACCAATTTTTTATGTCGTAGTTAAATTTTAATTTAAAAGTTAAACACACTTCTAAGAAGTGTTCAGTTAGGATAAATGATATTGTCAATCATGTATCAAAAGAATATTCATAATACTTTAAACTTTAATACTTGGGTAGTCTTCAGTATGTATATTCGTACACTTGGTTTGAATAAGATTTCTTGGAATTTGCAGCTTTGTTTTGCAGCAAGCTTAAGATGACAACTAATTCATTGAAAACACTAGATAAAGGTATGTAAATACAGTTTAATCATAATTATGTGATTCTCATATTTTGTCATATATACAACAAAACAACAATTACTAAGAATGTTGTATATTGCTTACGTGCAGTTCTCTGTCTATTATGATACCTAGTAAGAAAGAGGCTCTGAATATTTCTCTCAGTTTCTGGAAATACAGTGGATGGAATAGATCTAGCTTGGAGGGTTTGAAGCCATAAATTCTATCTGAAGCTACATTTATATAAAACCATGCATGCAGTGGCTATTAAAAACTATATTGAACTAATCCAGTTGAGAACAATTTGTACAGCATAGATCTAAGCAGAAAACTAAATTATTACCATTAATTTTAGCATCAGTCAATGGCTGGTCTCACTGCTTACATCAAATTTTTAATGCTAAACTGCATGATAATGTACACATGCAGACAACAGTAACACTACACAAGTACTAGCTTATTAGTTACTGGACAACTAACTCTAACCATAGATCTATGCTTTAATTATTAACACACAATGCAATATGAGTTGGACCACCTACTGGGTGGGGCTGTCTATAAGTGACTCTCTTTATAAATATGGCGCAAGCAGGAGGAGACAGTGATCGTATTCTTGGTAAGATACCCATCAAATATATGTATGTGTGTCTCTCTCTATTAGCTACATGTTTTCTGACTGTTTACTAAGTATCAATATTCTGGTACCACCTACTTTTCTTATTTTTATGCAGTCTGATAAGCTAGTTTATTTATTCATGAGGGGTGTGGCTAACCAATGCATCTATAATTCTTTACACAGATTGATAATGTGCGATATAGCTTTAATTATACGTAATTTAATGTTTTGTTAAGGTATATCTTTCAAATATTTGTCAGAAATAATAGTCGTTATAGTTTGTAAATATTTGAAAGGTGTGCCTTCAGGTAGCTATGAATCTCATTAATGAATAGAAAAGGGGTGCAAATGCAGGACTCAGAAACCTGCATCATTAATAATATGCAAGTTATATATACATACAATTTATTTTATAATATATCTATATAATATATTATATCATACAAGTTTCATTATGTCCAAACAGGTATTAGTGATTACAATAAAGTATACGAGACATGCAAACAGTTTAGTTCTCGGTGGGATGACATTGGCTCAAGTCTTGGGATTAGTAAACCTACACTTAATATCATTGCAACAAATAACCAAAGGTGTGAAAATCGTATGTCCGATATGCTTGATCAATGGCTAAGAAGAGAAACCATTGAACAACCTTGTCCAACATGGAGAAAGTTATGTCAAGTTCTTTGTAATATAGACAGAACAGCTGCTAAGAAAATTGCCAAAGATCATCAATTTGATTTAAACAAACATACAGGTAATTCAGAATAATTAATTATACAACGATTATCAATTATTATGCAAGATATATAACATATGTCCTCACGTAAACATAAGATATAATGTTTCATTTTGTCTGTTGTTATATATTTATTGTAAGGTTTTAGTTTTGTTCATGTAATAAGTAATTTTGTTATCATTTGTACAGCAGATATTATTTCACAAGGCGGAGAACTATACCTGCGTCAAAGGTGTGGTTGTGGAAATTGCAGTATCATTTACCTGATGCAAGGGAATGAGTGTGAAAAGTCTCTTCCCTCTAAATATCCAAAGCTTTTACTGCTTGATCCTGAATACAAAATATCTTCAGAATTTGATCGAAATTATGATGACAACGAACAATTGCTTACAGAAACGCTAATTCTTTCTGAAAAATATCGCCAGTTGGCTACAAATACATGGCTCAAATTGCAGGATGTAGTTGACGAACAACAGGCAACTATTGAACGCATTGTCTTATCAGTTACTGCTCGTTTTGATCTTCAAATACGAAATGTTTCTGATATTCAAACATTGCAGCAATATTATTTGGTAATTGGTGTTTCTTGGCTGAAGTTTCTTCCTCTTTATTTTCTTGTTGAAAAGTTTTTGAGCTGTACATATCCAGAGATAAGCAATGAATGGAGTCAATACTTTGATATGTTCAAACAATATTGCTCGGGACGAAATCTGAAAGAGTACGCAGGCATATTTTTCAATGCTAAGAAAGAAAATATTTTTATTCTTGATATTGACGAAAATTATCACAACCTGAAACTTTCAGATATTGATTCTCTTCGTGATTCGTTGAGTTTTATTTTAAACTGTCCATCGCTTTCTTTGCATCTCGTAACAGTGAGATCAAGGTCTCTTCACATCTACTTTTGCTACGTTTTTGATGACTACCTCGTTAGATTCCAGCTAACTCAAAACCAGCTGAAATTACTTGCTGATATAACACAGTGCAGGATTTTGAGCCTCAGAGATGAGGGCAATCGATTTGTCTATAATCACATACAAACTTACAAGGTATTGATATACATGTAAATTAATATGTAATGAAATATTGGACTTTTCATTTGCTATAGATCATTCCACCACTTGGTAGACAACATGAGGAACCAACTGAAAAGGGTAAGCACTATTGTAGTAAAATATATTGGTTTTATTACTATACTGTTGTGACAGTTGTTTGGTTTGGCCACAAAATGTGTAGAACAGTCACTACAATTGAAATACTTGGTCTGGAGGTCACAAAGAATCAATTTCAGTTGTTATGTCCATCTACTCTACTACAAGGTGATTTGAAATATGTTGTGTTTCGTAAAGGGTTTTCATAATTTGTGTATTAGATAAAGAAATTACTGAGCTTAATGACGAAGTGCCTGAACAACAGCATACTATAGAAGACACACAGGAAAGTGTGACTATGAAAAAAGAAGGTGAACTGATTAGAATGACTCATGTGATGGAAGAGAAAAACAAAGAAATCGAGGAACTAAAAATATTAATGAAACAGTCTACAGAGAAAGCATACCAATCAGAGACAGGTGCAGTGATGAATTAAGCTTGTATGTTGTGATTATTTTATGGCTTGAAAATGATTGCTTTAAAATTTTTATAAGATTATAACAATTATGAATGTGTTAATACACCATATAGAAAGGTAAGTTACTTATACTGGGGGATTGGTGGATGTGTGTGGTGCATAAAAAACACATGTATGAGCTAGAAGAACACAAATTCAATTTAATTTTCTTGTTTACAGACATGATGATACTTTATAAGAAAACCTCGCTTATGAAATGTCAAGAACTTTTAGCTAAGGAGAAACAGATCATTGAATTACAAAATAAAAATTCTTCTCTGCAACAAACAGTTAATAAAGGAAAGATACTGGAGGAAGGTTAATACAGAATTACCTTATGCAGTATGATTATGATATAAATTTGAATTACTATCATTTATATTTAATCAGAAGTTGAGTCATTACAAGAGTTAGCTATTGACAAGGATAGTAAGATGAACGAATTAAAAATTGAATTGGAGAAGGCACATGAAAAGATAAAAAACTTTAAACAGCTGGAATTGAAAGAAGGTAGTTTAAATGTTTTTACAGTGGCAGTGCTTTATTGTTATTGTTTTTCAGCTCAACCTCGTTTTCTCCAAATCCCTCGTAAAAGTTATCATTTACTGTTTGCAGAAAAGGAACTTGAAGATGGCAGTTTACATGTGGATATATGTATTATGTATTCTATTGAAGTAAAGGTAATTATGTAAATTCATTTATAACTGTTTTATTGAGTTGTTCACTGTAGAATGTGATAGAACAATTCAAGGAATATAACATATCTTTTCATGGTCCTGTTTCCTTCAGTGAAGATAGTAATTGTATGAGTGTTACATTTGATCCCATTCGTGTTCCTGGTTGGAATATTGAGTTTCGAGGCATTCAGTATGGACGGGTAAGTGCAAATGTAATTTAATTTGCAAATAGAGCTCTGAGAACATGTACCCTGCACAGTATCATCAATATTTATGCACGTACAGTGTTGTAATTATTATGAAGTCACGACTGACCACAACATTGTAGACTATTTTAAACTTAAATAAGAAAGCACAGGATTTGTGGACGCTGTGAACTACATTGGCCTCCGCAAAAGACTGTAAGGTATACTTGCGTTCTTATACAACTAATTTTGAGATTTCTGATGTGTTTAGAACAATATCTTGTGAGACAATAATCAGTATGGCTACATAAAATTGGTGAAGTAACCATAAAATTTTCTTACGCATTTATTTATTTTTGATATAGATAACTGAAGACATGATTGACTTCTATCAGGTACTGGGTTGTACTCCAGAAACAATGACTGACGATGATATTGAAACTCTTAAGATGTATGAAGAACTAAGGGCATATCCACCACGTTTCAAACTCTTATTTTCTCCTGATGGTTCAGCAAGTGTGAATGTTCAAGTGAAATTATCTATATGTGGACTTAAAGATAACATTTATAAAATAATCAAATTAGGTGAGGAAAAAAAATATTTTTAAGAATATTGTGTCATGTTGAGTAGGTGGATTAAAGAAGGCATGTGAACTACAATTTGAACTACTGTCACTTTTTAAGTAGGTGTGACAATGCTTGAACTATGGTGAAAAACAAGTGTTAACAACAGTAAATGATTAATATGACAGTGCCAAGTACCATGCAATTCAGCTAGACACATTCAATTATAACTATCGTAAATTGGGAATATTTCGTCTCTAAAAGAATTTTTATTTTTCGTATGTATAAATGTTCGTACGTGTGTACATTATTATTTACGAATACCGTTTATTTCCAAATACCCGTTTATTTTCAAATTTTTAAATTTCGTACGCATACTGTTATACGAACATTTTATAGTACAAAATTTACCCGAATTACGGTATTACTTAAATACCACACAATTAATGTTTTGGAGAATAAATAATGCTTAATTTAAAAATGGACAGAAAGTTAGTTTATGATATTTCAAATTTTTCCTACTGCACAGCTTCCTATCCAACAAGTTCAGCTAGTTATCTTACTTTGGACACTTCAGACTATGATTCAGGTACCAATAGTACTATACAACATTTTATTTATACTAACAACTCTATAGAAAGGTTCATCATGTCACTAATGGATGGACCTGACTCTCTTCCCAACAGTATGTCAGTAAATACGTTTATCTATTTAAAGGATAGGGGTGTGATAATATTTACGTTACAAAGCATGTAGGGATATACACAAGTAAACAACAAAATTAAACTAACCACTTCCATATCTCCCTATTTATAAATATAGCAAAATGAATGTACGAATCATGCTCTTTGAAAAGTGGATTCCTAAACAATGAAATTATGTATCTATTTTTGGGTTATACACTACTCTGGTTTTCATTTCAAGCATTAATTAACTCTATGTCTAAATGCTTTGTTAACAGTACTCTACTTTGACCAAGTCACATTTGAGTAATAATACTTTCTTGTGTCATAGGTCACAATAATTTTATAATTATTAGTGCGTCTACTGTGGTGAATCGGATGGTCAATGTCAACTATGTAATCAATATAATTATGTACAATAAAAATTATAGTGAATATACTAAAGGTCATCCGTGTTCACCATGACCTCATAAAAATATTCATAACTTTAGTTTGGAATTACCAACAATCTTTTTACCTGTACCATTATCATTATTATCTTTCCCATTCTTTTTTAGTGTATGTGAAATTTTGATCAAATGCTTTAATAATCATTTATTAACCTTATGATGTTAAACTATACAGAACTTAATTTTGAGGTCATTGTGAATGTGAACAGACTTTACTCTTTAGCTATAGATATTACTAAGAAATCACCAGAATGGGAGGATGTTTATCACCTGCTGAAGAACAGTCCAGTCAGTTTAGACGATCTTGCTAGAGAACTAAAACTGAGCGACAGGTTTCGTGATGAGCTAAGTAATGATTCGAAATCATCTTTTGAAAGCAAATTAGAACGTAGCTTGAAGAAATGGATTCAATCACAACCATCAGATGTCACATGGAAAAAGATCATAGAAACTTTAGTAGCTCTTGATATAAACAAGACAGCACAGGAAGTGAAAAAATATTTAGAACAACCAGATGTTTATATAAAATATAGCGTGAAATTAGATTTTAACATTTAATTATTAATGATTTTTGGAACCCTTTTTGTAAAATCATAATCAGTAATCGTCCCCAGCCACCCACGCCCTTAATTTCGCTCATTAAGGGCGTGGGCGCTGGGACGCTGACTTTGGTGGGCTGTACTACCGGGTTTTATCGACTTCAATGATGGCCGACAATATTTCTCAAGATGAAATCGATAGTAAGCTAATGGAACTTTCAAGACCAGTTGAGAATTTTGTTATTGAAGAGTTAAAGGCAATACTTCCTGGTCTTGGTATTCAGAAGCAAAGAATCGCTGAACAGAAAGTACTGAACAAGTTGTTTTGCTGTGTGCAGAAAGCTGAAATACCTGATTTGAGAGAAGCTGTGACGTGTTTCTGTCAGATTGTAAATTTGCTTGGCTGGAGTGATCTGACATCTTTAGAAAAATACGCATTATCAGGTTATGATGTGAGGACTAAGTATCCACTAGTGGACTGTAGACTTGTAGTTCATAAGTTTGTGAGTAACCTAAATGATATCGACATTGACATCCTTAGAACATATATTTGTCGAAAGTGTAATCTAGCGAGTGATCGATATAAAACTGGTCCTTCACTTGTAGAAGTTATATTTGATGAAGGGGTGATCAAGGACCAGAATGATATCACAAAGATGCATCACATTGGTTGTTACTTTAATCGTACATCTCTTTTTGATGAGTACTGTGAAAGACACAAGATTCCAAAGCCAGGTATGTGAAACTATTACTATTACTTGACTGTCTATTACTATTACTATTACTCCAGTTTTTAAATTATCTTATTACTATTACTATTATATACCTTGAAATATGTATCTTTACTACTATCTATTACTATTACCCCATGTCTGAGTCCATGAGTGATACAGGTTTTAGTAAAATCCTCTTGTTATTTGTGATCCTTGTACAATTTGAAGTCTACCAGTAGCTTGTTCAAGCCATTGATGTTCATGATTTTCTCAAAATTTTGCGAACACACACTCACACAGACACACAATATGATTACCATACCCTTCCGCCTACGCTTCGCAGGGTAATTAAAGTATATTCCTCATCTCAACTGTTATCCTGGCCACGCCCCTAGTGGTTTAATAGGAAATGGCCTATTCTGAAACTATTTTGCCAGCATTTCACAAGGCAGTACAAAAAGAAGTGAAATATGAGCTGATTTCATCTTTATCTGTTTTGTCATGTGACTGGTTCTCAAATTGGTGCTTTCATTATTTAATTTGTGAGACAATGCTCTCTGTCTAAATTTTGCTATGCAAGAGGTATGTTCTTGTAAAATAAAGTTTGTTGGCTTCTTGTACGAAACAGCTGAATTTGAAGAGAGAGAGAGAGAGAGAGAGAGAGAGAGAGAGCATTGCGTCTCAAATTATGTATGTTACAAACTTTCATCGACACGAGAATTATGTAGTGTTTCAATTGTATTTGTTTATACACTGAGTGAGTCTGGCTAATGAGACTATAGTATGTTCATTAATGTTTGAAATGATGCAATGGAAACATCCAATCAAAATTATAATCTAATTAAAGTACATTTAAGATGACACCACTATTATTTTTAATTATTTTTATAGATGATTTGTGTGTGGTATCAACTGAACATAACATGAAATTGTTAGAGGAAATAAGTGAGACAGGCTATCGGATAATACTTATGTATTAATGATATGTGTATTAATTTATTTAGTTCAGTCCAAAACTAGTCATCCTTCAAGCAACACTATGTCATCAACTTGCCGTATCAAAGGTAAACATTTTATGTGATTATAGTTTATATGATTATGTCCTTTTTCTTGTTTTAAAATTGAACTTTAAATTGTTTCTCTAGCACCTGAGCAGGTCAGTGGTCAGCAGGAACTCTCAGGAGATACTCGGTATACCACAACACCTAATCCTGGTAAGATTGTAAAGAATACCTCTGACTGTATATAATGGGAAAAGTGTATGTTTGCATTTAACAACAAGTCACCATCAACTAGGAGAGCAGTACATGTAACTATAGTCTTGGATCCAAAATAGCGAGTGAAGCACTTGTTTATTATGCCAACATACTCTTTCTTATTCCCAGCTAGCAGTCACTTTTGTCATTACCCCATCTAAAACAATGTCTCATATATAGTCAGCACAATTGGATCGGTAATTGGTATTGGTCATTATCAGCCATTATTTCCAGTATCACTATTAGTTATTTCTGAAAGATGTAACCAATATTGTAATAAGTGTGCTAATAATGTCATTTCTTGTGATTATAGAATCATTAATCACTTATGATACTCATAATTATTGAGAAAATGCTCATTTTTGAATCAGAAACCAGAAGGTAGATATAATATCAGATCAGTATCGGTTATCGGTACATATCTAAAGTAATTATTAGTTTAGCATTGAAGTCCACAGAAAAAATTATTAGTTTATTGGAAAATTTCTCATTGGTTTAACACTAACTTCATGTATCATTATAAATTATAAAACCACTTTTGAATATAATGTTTCCTTTTAATCGAACCTACTGCATAATGAAATGATTGTTAAACAAGGAGATGATGAAGGTTAATAAACTTTGTATGTTTGTTATTAGTAATGTATAGAATACACGTAGATCACATATACTATATTCTCAGTATATGAAATATAATAAACAGTTTCATTCATAACCACAGTTGTGTTTTCATAATTGTGGTATTATCAAATATTAATAACAATAACTTAAAACTGAACTCCACTAAAACTAAAATGTAAACTACTACACAGGATATGACACATTAATCAACACCTTTACATACATATTATACTACATATATAGCAGAGTAGTTTTGAAGCATGGGCCGAATTGGCTCAATAGTAGAAGGTGTGTGTGCCATTGAGAATACATCTTGAACCAATTAACAGAGAGCCAATATTGTTAGTGACAATATAATCATAATTAACTGCGCCACTGGCCCAAAAAGAGAACTGTGTAGTGTCAAATAAGAAGCTCTATGGGCCAATGGTGTGCCATATGAGCTTATCAAAAACACTGCCACATAATGTGTATGCTGAAACAACAGAATCCTCACATGTACTATAGTAGCACCTTTTTGTTGTTAAGTCAGCACGTGAGTGAGTAGGTGGAGTTTTCACAATTTTTGTCTGTTTACCTTAGTTCTATTGTCAGTATAGTATAGTAATTACTGTCTCACTACTGTGGTGACATGTACAGTAATTACTGTTAAAACTTGTAGTAATTAGTATATAGTTAGTATATAGTTAACAGTATAATGTAATGAGGATGAAATTATTTCTGCATTCTTGCACGTATTTGGAAGGATTGTTTACATAATAGATATCCTCACAACATTTTTATAATTCTTTAATCAATTATTGTAATCATGGTAGTATTCTGTTTGTATCTCAAATTCCATTCTTTTGTATAACTTTACAATAAATGTGTTTGTATTATGATGCTACTTGAAATTGCTTCTCTGTAATGAAATTATTATTATGTTTGTTTAGCTGGTGAGACTGACAAACAAATTGGAACTTATGAAATTCAAGGAGTGAATAGGCTGTCGCTGTCACCAGGTCCAGATGTTCCGTCAAAACCTATTATATCAGATGATGGTAATGGATTATTATCTGGTGAAGTAGAAGGTGATCGACCAAAGAAAATAGAGTATAGTATCAGTATAGATAGTGATGATAGTTTGAGAAAAGAAAAAGAGAGGGGAAAAGATGCAGATGGTATACTAGAAAGTGACAGTGAAGCAGAACTTTTAGAAACCAGTGAGTGAGCTAACTAACAGCCTGTGTTGGTATTGCAATTTCATTATTACATGTGTACCACTACCACTAGCATATCTGATTATATGTATTTTATAGTTAGGCAACTGTTAGGATGGCGTTTCAATGTTTCATTTGAAAGAAAATGCTCTACACAGCGTTTCAGCTTTGTAGTCTTCTTCAGATATACGAAGCCAAAATGATGTGTAGAGCATTTTCTTTCAAATGAAAATCTGGAACATGATCTAGTTACTCTAACTATAAATCTGCTCAAAGTCTCAAACCTCCTCAGACGTGGTTCACAAAAAACTGTCATTGTTGAAAGAGTTTTTCACAAAATATTTAGTTGTGTCCCAAAACTGAAATAGGGCTTGGGTAATGATTCAGTTATATTCCCATATTTTTGGTAATCATATCACCAATGTATTTACAATATCCCAAACAATTGTGATATAACATGAATATAATACATAAATTTGCTTTCATAAATACTATTGAGGCTGTCTGCTAAGAGAAGAAAAAATGGCAACTAAGCCTATAATTTCTGTTTGTATTTATTTCAAGTAACTATTACATCACATTGAGGATATATTGCAATAATTGCGATCATTACCATATTTACTTAATAAATGTCAATATCATCCAACTCTAGAAGGAGATGAAAAAAGTAATGAAAAAGAAGAAACTAAAGTAACAACAGTAGATTCTACTGCAAAGAGAAATGCAAAGATATGCACAAGTGAGTTAAATAATCAATAATGCTGTGTCACAGATCTTTGGGCTTTTTAAAAAAAGATTGGGATCTTCCATTCACTAGTACTTTTCTTAATAATAGAAATTACCCCTTCTATATTCTATTGTACAAAAAAAAAGAATTTAATGTGGAGACGACATCTTTAAAATTAAATAAAGTTAGAACAAGATATATTGAATCCCTATATATAATTGCTTTGTGATGACTATGTATCAATCATTGCTGATGGTACTAAGGTCTCTACCTTTCTTTATACTCGAAAGCTGGGGCCAAAAGAAGTAAGTGTAAGCCTGATTGCAGTCTAAGTAAAACATATTTCAGTAATATGCACAGTTTACCATTCATACCCTTGCTGCTGATTTGAGATGTTGAAGAGGAAATATGTCACATGGTTATTAACCTTTTTAGTTGGAATATTGTTGTTTACAGCCAAGTCACACACATATAGTGGGGATGACCCAACAGCTTTGAAAAGAGGATTCTGAAGTAATCACAGTTTACATATCAGCACTTCTCTCACTATTAATGTACATAAGTACTGATAACAGAACATGCATAAGTAGCATGCGCTATAGCACTTCACATATAGTGGGGATGACCCAACAGCTTTGAAAAGAGGATTCTGAAGTAATCACAGTTTACATATCAGCACTTCTCTCACTATTAATGTACATAAGTACTGATAACAGAACATGCATAAGTAGCATACAGCATGTAACACCAGCAATTAATGAGATACAATGTATACCATGCATTTCATATCTGAGTAAATGCGCTATAGCACTTCACATCAACAGTTAAGGAGATGTGATGTATAATTTTATAACATGTAATTCAATTCTTTTCAATGGTTAAAGAACCAATGCATTTTTGTATTCAGTATGGTGTTCTGATGTGGCTTTTGATACACACAAGCAAATGATTATGCCAAGCCTGACCAAACTGGTGTCATAGTAAAGTTCACTAGGGTTGTTGTATAAATTATATAGGTGATTTTGCATCCCCAAAGCTTGTCTCTATAAAACAAATATAGATTAATATTAGAATATATACACATTTAGTGAACTTCCAGAGTTGCTCCTATATGTACACATAAAAACAGATAGGGTCTTTAACCATTAATTTTACTTAATTGCATGTTATATAATAATAGCTAGATCATGTCTCCTTAACTGCTGATGTAAAGTGCTACAGGCATATGCTATAGCTGTTATCAGTTGTTATGTAAATGTATAATGGGAGAAGTACTGATATGTAAACTGTGATTACTTGGAATCCTGTTTTTCAAAACTGTCAGACATCTTATCAGTCATCCTCCACATCAATTTACATAGTCATTTGGAATAACAACATTCAAATAATACAATCTTTCTCTTCAACACCTCAGTTCAGTGGTAGTGGTGTGAATGTCTTACTAAAGTACGTTCATGTTGAGTTGGCACCAAACTAAATGATAATATCATTTAGTTTGGTGCTAACTCATTGCGAATGTACTTTAAGTATATACAATTATATATATACATATTACATGTAACTGAGGTAAACCACCTGATTGGTTGAAATAACCAAATTGTTTTTGCACTGCATTGATAAGTTACATCAATAACGATATTCATTATTGTTCTATAATTATACACATACAAAAATTAATAGCTCAAATGGACTCTCTTGAAGAGGTTTCCGATTAAATGTGTTTCTTTAATAGTCTTTGAATTTACTGACATAGAATGTAATTAATTTCTTAAATCATATTAATTATATATTTATAAGATTACAAATTGTTGTTATTCATAATTAATACAAGTGTATATAGAGAAAAAAAACATCCCTATGATTGCTTTACAAATTTAAGTAAAGATAAACATATCTCTATGACTGCTTTGTGGTGTCCAGCATTCGGTAATCATGGCTGACTTTATCAAGCATGAAAGACAACAGCTTATTATTTTGATTATCTACTCTCCTGACCTTTCAAAGGACCTTGTAGAACTTTAGGAATATATTTCAGGCAGAATAGCTAGCTATTAGTTCCAGTTTCTACATAAGCTACACAGATTTCTTTCTGCTGCTGTGTAGAGCTTGATCAATGATCGTGCGTTCTTTTACGCGCCACGCCCATTAATTGACCAAGCCCCCGGGAATGATGTAACTTCCTTAACTACGTATACAACGCATACTCGCGTAAGTGGACACAAGAAAATATATATAATTATATATATATAAACATACATCGAACCCGTGGGAAAGCAATCATAGGGATGGCCCTGCGGGCCATAAAAATCCTTTCATTAATTAATTAACCCATTTGAATCTTCAAGAGCACATATATTCACTCTAGACACATACCTGCACAAGCATGCCTGTATATCTTGGAGTGTAGACCATTATCATTGTCTATATCTTCAGTTGTACACAACATTTTGTTTTGTACAGTGAAGGATCATTAGCTATACCATGATAACCAGACACAACGTATATTGAGATACAGGAACAAATACTTTGAAACTACTATATGTCTCATCAATTCATGAGCCAACACCTAAACTAGACATATGGTGTAAAATTATAATCACATATTACATGTATTGTGTAGTGAGTTAAGTGGACCAGAGCATCTGACACAAAAATTAATTTCAACTGGAAGGTTGACAAATTCTTGGGAAAACACTGTAATCTAATCATGACAACATGAAACACTTCTACATGTGATAATATTATTAGTCTTATGTAAATTACTAACATAATTGTTAATTTAGTTGTTAGGCTGGTCTACTGACAGTCTTGTAATATGATTCCAAAGACTGAAATGAAAGAAGTGTTTCTAAACATTGTTTAATTAACTTCATCATTTACTCTACAGGTATATGCAGTTTATTGTGTGTATTAGCAGTTTTTTTTGGACTAGCAGTAACAGTATTTCTGATCTTATTGGCAATAGAACTATCAAAAATATCTCAGTCACAGAATGGAAGTGTTAATGTCACTGATTCTAGTCTAGTTGCACTCAATCCTGATGGGTTTGAAGGTGATCTAAACAATGTACGATTAACATTAGAAACTGAAAACGATAGAACAGAAGTTGAAGTTTTCAAACAGCCTTGTGATGAAGTATCAATATCATCTTATAGTTTGACTGTTAAAAAGATGCATGAGCTAGTCAGTGAATATTTTAATCGTCAAGCATACAATTACAATGGTAAAGATAAGCCCATATATGGAGTGGAAGGATCCATTTTATATTTTACATTATTATCATCTAATGCCAATCCAAGTTTTTGCCCTCGTTTATCTGTTTTTAATAATAACATTTTATATCAAGATGCAATAAATGTTCATGTCAATGTTGAAGGAGATATTGCCCAATCTCCATGTTTTCCAGTCAACACATCAGACATTCCAGCTGTAGGTACATGGTCTTATACATTTGAGAACTCAGAATATATTTATGTGACTATTGAGAAAGGTGAAGGTGTTGTTGTTAATGGTATGATATCAGGAACTATAAAGCAGTATGAAAAAATTCCAAATCTAGTTGAAGGCTGCTCAGACTCATATCCTTTAACATATGAATCAAGGACATGTAAAGTAGATATTTGTAAGAAAGAATGTGTCACATATGATCCACCAAAACAATGCATCTTCTTACAATCCAACACTGATAATAACATTAGGATACAGTATGAGGATATGTCGGCAACATTCACTTTTAAAATCATGATATATCTGACTGGGATGATATTTGTTTTACTTTTGGGCGTTATTCCTGTCATAGTACTGTGTTATAAACACCTTTATTTGCCATGTTGTGGCCAGTGTTGTGTCAAAGATAACAGTTCTAGATACAAGTTGATGGATGATGTTGCAAGCTTCCCATCAGTTGGTTCACAAACTTCACTTAGAAGTGTGATATCTGGTACGTTTGTAAATATTATCTATACTTGTAGCTAAATATTCAAATATTTTTAGCGTACCTTTTTGTCAAAACGACATACTGCTATTATTCAATGAAAAATTGTTCAGAAGTGTCAACCCCTCTATTGAGGACACCCTCTTCAAATGTCTGAAACTGCTTTATAATACAAATTCACCACTGTAATCAGCACACTTATATTTGTCTCAAAGATGTCTTGAATACAGGGGTTCCACTGTAGTTAGCTAGTTAATTTTTATTTATAGAATGTCTAACTTTTAGTAGTATAAAAGACCATACATAATTTATTCAATTTACTGTACTTGCATAAACTCTTCTACACGTTAACATAGTTAATATTTTTTTTTGTTTTAGCCTTTTTCAAGAATCGGAACCTTAGCAAGGATCGGAAACTATGTTTACTATTTATTGTAGTACTAGTCATTATTCTTGTGCTGTTAATTCCAGTGGTGATAGTGTTTGGCATATTTAAAGGAAATATTTATGCCCCACCATCTAAGAGTGTGAACTACATAGGATTGAACACAACTGTAAAGATTGACTGTTATGATCCTTTCTATGTTGAAGAAATTACTATTGTCAAAGGTTCTAATGACGATTATAGCACTTTGTTTTACAAAACCCCACAAAGTGGTTTTAAGTATTCTTCCCACATGTTAAAAACTGTATCACGTAGTTACAAAGAAGAAAATATCACTAGAAATATTGGGATCAACTATTACCATGATAATCCCGTGTATGTTGCCAGTCATGGTAACTTGTCATATGAAATTCATGCACGAAATCTGTCTGAGCTATCTCGTTGCCATCTTCAATTCTATCTTCTTGATAAAGAAGATGATTTTGAGAATTTCAAAGAGAAAGGTCTTGTTCAATCTGCTACTGCAATATCTGGATGTCTCTATGTCAATGAAACGAATCAAAACTTTACTGTTAACTTTTTGTTATATACCTCTGGATTTTACTATGTTGGAGTAAGCATTACTGAACATGTTCTTATTAATGTCACTATTGGGGGAACTCTTGTGGAATTCAACACATCAGATCTTGCTGTAGAAGACTCCTGCTCTCTCAATGGGTACTATGATGAGTGTTCTATAAAGATCACTGAATCAATGGTTGCACCTACCCAGGAACACTTGTGTATACTAGCAAAATCACAAATTCCAGATTATCATAATGTTACTGTTTATCTGCAATATGTTGAGTTCAATAGCATTGCTTTTGGCACTATGTGTGCATTAATTCTCTTAATTTTAATGTGTGGTTGTATAGTGGTAAGTTTCTTGCCTTATTTGTTAACATATACTAATGTACGTTCATGTTGAGTTGGCGCCAAACTAAATGATATTATCATTTTGTTTGGTGCCAACTCAACGTGAACGTACTTTATCATAAACATTTCACCCACAGTCATACTGGCTATCATTAATAGTTGGAAATGGTACTGGCTGTAAATGTTTGCTATCTCTAAGGAAGAGGAAAAGGAACTCAGAAGAAGAGGTGAGAAACAGTTAATTGTTGTGTATAACTTATTGTTTTTAATTTTTTCCCATCCTGTATCAGCCCCTTTTAGATGGTGAGTGTACAACAGAGGAAGAAATTATTTCTGATTCCAGAACAGCTGTACATGAAGAAGATATATCAAGTACCCAGTGTAGTGTTGAAAGTGATAGTTCAAGTTGTCCACTGATTCCTGAAAATGGGACCAACTATCAAACAAGGAAACTACATAATGGATCGAACACAAATATCTCACTTGACACACCTGTGCAAGAATCTAGGAAGTCACAGCCCAAGTATGACTGGAAACTCACTCATGTTGTAGAAGTATCAGTAAAAGACACAGAGCATTTAAACAGTGGCAGTATGAGAGTTGAGGATTTTGATACTCGTGAGACTGTAAATGCCAGTAAATTTCAGAATAATATTTTTGTAGATGACCTGTCAGAATCAAATACTACCAAGGATGTGTCCAACAAAGAACAAGTTGAAATTGTATTTCCTGAATATAATGATAAAAGTTCTGAGTATTGTACACCATGGTCAGATGAAGGTAAGTTTTCATTTGTGTATGTAAGTACTTTCACAGTAGTGAACTTAAATATATTGAGTAGATGTAGTATAAAATAGGGTGCTTTCTCATTGGAGAGAGTACAGTACAGTATCATGACGTATATTTTTATATAATTATTACTTAGTCTATTTCTGCAGCTTACGTATGATTATATACATGTGCACTGAATTAATGAATATACTTTATTAGGTCCATTTGACGAGATGCTTGAGATGTCATTTGATGAAAGTGGATTATTTTATCATTCTTACAAGTATGGAGTTACCATCATTATACCTCCTGGAGCAGTTCTGAAACCTTGTACTTTGCAGTTTGGAGCATGTTTACTACTTCCTCATTTTACATCTAGTGACTCTTTTATACCAATCTCTCCTTTTGTATGGATACACATTGATAGTCTGTTGGCAAAACCTGCAGAACTATATATTCCTCATTATGTTGATGTTAGTAGTGAGGAAGACAAAACGAAATTATGTCTCATAAGTACAAAAGAGAACTCTCAAATATTTACAGCTCACAAGTTAGCTCGAGTTACTTTCTCACCAACACTAGCCAGAATCGTTAACTATCACTTCTGTTCACTTTGTGTTGCTGCTAAAATTTCACCACGAAAGATGTATTGCTTAATATATGCAGAAAAGGAACTTGGAGATGGCAGTTTACATGTGGATATATGTATTATGTATTCTATCAAATGCTTAAAGGTAATAATGACAATATAATTTTGTATAGATAATAATGATTTGTTGTGCAAACTGTAGATAGTTAAAGAACAGTTCAAGGAGTATATAGTATTCCATTTGGATTCTGTTTCCTTCAGTGATGGTAGTAATGGTATGAGTGTTACATTTGATTCCACTCCTGGTTGGAATATTAATTTCAGAGGTATTAGCCACACTAAAGTGAGTACAACAAATAACAAGTAATAATGATATAATCATAGCCAATACTAATATATTATTTATCTTCAATATAGATAACTGAAGACATGATTGACTTTTATAAGTTCCTGGGTTGTACTCCAGATACACTGACTGATGATGATGTTGAAACTCTTAAGATTTACGAGGAAGAGAAGTCCTATCCACCACGTTTTAGGTTCTTATTTTCTCCTGATGGTCCGCAAAGTGAAAATACTCAAGTGAAGTTATATTTACATGGACTTAATAATGTATCTCCTATAACAGTTAGATTGGACAAGGAAAAGTCAGGTATAGAGGTCATATATATATGTGTACTTTTATGCTGTATTTCGGATTTATTATTGTAGTACCACATTAGAAAAGAATGACAATTATTTTAATACCACACAGGTTTATGTACAAGTCCAGTCTCATCTACTTCACTTTCTTCTGACACTTCAGGATATTATTCAGGTACACATCTTAGTTCACTACTATGCTAATTTCATGATATAGATTGTAATATAGGTGCTGTTACTTCCACAACATTTCATCATGATCCTGTCACCTCTACAAATGGTAAGACAAAGTAATGAAATTATATTGTGTACAGAATACTTCATTTTCATCATGTCTGTAGGCTCTGATACATTCATCATTGACCTAATGAAATTCTTAGAATCAAAACTCCAATCAAATTGGTATCGTTTTGGTCATCATCTGAGAATTCCAATAGAAGAGCTTCATAAAATTGAAGTAAGAGTTGGTCAAGATAATGAGCGATGTACAATACAAGTATTGTTTATGTGGAGAAGATTAAATCCAGCTGCATCATGGGAACCAATAGCCGAGGCACTCAAACAATCTGGATTATCCTTACTTTCTGCTGTTGTCACTAAACGATATATGAATCCTGGTCCTACATTTTGTCAAATTTGTCAGTGTACTCATGGTCTGGACTACCCTGACATTGATATACATGATGTACTTACTTCTATTCCAAACAGTATGTTGGTAAAATATAAATTTATTTGAAGGAGTGTATGTAACAAGCAGAAGGCTAGATAACATTCATAGCTTATAGTTTACTATCATGCTCTCTGATATGTAAATAGAGGAATCGAAAATTTGATTTCTGTACTGCATCTGCTTTATATACGCACCATGTCTCAAATTTTTGTATAATTTACTATTATTAACAGTACTATAATAATTCAATTTACATGTTTACAATTTTGTATCATAGGTTCCACTTTACTACATAGCCGACCTGATATTTCAATGCTGAATAATCTTATTAGTGGTGTAATACCTTCAAAATGGGAACTGTTTGGAGTACAATTAGGACTAGATCAAGACTATTTAGATTGTCTTCATGATCAGTTTCATGATCCTAGGAACCGATTTACTCATTTGTTTGATGAGTGGAGGAAGAGAAAACCTTCAGAGTTCACCTGGTCTACAGTCATAAGAATATTGTGTTCAAGAATAATTAATGAATTTACTGTAGCAGAAAATGTTTTTAAACAATTATGAACAATGAGTGCAAGTATTATTTTATTGTTTTTGTGTGTAATATACCATTATTATAATATTGTACATTACATCTCCAGTGGCCAGTACTGAAGAACCATTTGCTAATCCTGTTATGTTTGATTAAAGTATTTATTCCCCCAATGAGACAATTTTATGATGTATATTTCCACGTGCATGTGTAAGTAATATATTATCGCTTATTCAGTCATTATAGATTGATACCATGTCTGTGTTTTCTGAAGTATCTACAGAGTATCTGTCATATTTCCTTAAAGGTTTCTCTTGACGCACATCAGGAAACTTTTTATTTTTTCTGCAGTGTGAATACTTGTGGTGTTTCCTGGCTGTGAATTTGAGAAATGAACTGGCCGGTATATTGAATATTATGATTGTGTGTCATTCAGTATTAAGTATTGACCTGAACGAAACTTGCATGTCCACTGATAAAAAAGGAGGACATCATAAGATTTCGGCGTGGTCATGAACCAGAGACCCGGCGCCGGGTCTCTAGTTCATGACCACGCCTACGTTACACCCATATGCGCTAAGATCTACCTAGTGCTAGTCTAGTCGATGGGCTGTACTACCGGGTTTTATCGACTTCAATGATGGCCGACAATATTTCTCAAGATGAAATCGATAGTAAGCTAATGGAACTTTCAAGACCAGTTGAGAATGTCGCTATTGAAGAGTTAAAGGCAATACTTCCTGGTCTTGGTATTCAGAAGCAAAGAATCGCTGAACAGAAGGTACTGAACAAGTTGTTTAGCTGTGTGCAGAAAGCTGAAATACCTGATTTGAGAGAAGCTGTGACGTGTTTCTGTCAGATTGTAAATTTGCTTGGCTGGAGTGATCTGACATCTTTAGAAAAATACGCATTATCAGGTTATGATGTGAGGACTAAGTATCCACTAGTGGACTGTAGACTTGTAGTTCATAAGTTTGTGAGTAACCTAAATGATATCGACATTGACATCCTTAGAACATATATTTGTCGAAAGTGTAATCTAGCGAGTGATCGATGTAAAACTGGTCCTTCACTTGTAGAAGTTATATTTGATGAAGGGGTGATCAAGGACCAGAATGATATCACAAAGATGCATCACATTGGTTGTTACTTTAATCGTACATCTCTTTTTGATGAGTACTGTGAAAGACACAAGATTCCAAAGCCAGGTATGTGAAACTATTACTATTACTTGACTGTCTATTACTATTACTATTACTCCAGTTTTTAAATTATCTTATTACTATTACTATTATATACCTTGAAATATGTATCTTTACTACTATCTATTACTATTACCCCATGTCTGAGTCCATGAGTGATACAGGTTTTAGTAAAATCCTCTTGTTATTTGTGATCCTTGTACAATTTGAAGTCTACCAGTAGCTTGTTCAAGCCACTGATGTTCGTGATTTTCTCAAAATTTTGCGAACACACACTCACACAGACACACAATATGATTACCATACCCTTCCGCCTACGCTTCGCAGGGTAATTAAAGTATATTCCTCATCTCAACTGTTATCCTGGCCACGCCCCTAGTGGTTTAATAGGAAATGGCCTATTCTGAAACTATTTTGCCAGCATTTCACAAGGCAGTACAAAAAGAAGTGAAATATGAGCTGATTTCATCTTTATCTGTTTTGTCATGTGACTGGTTCTCAAATTGGTGCTTTCATTATTTAATTTGTGAGACAATGCTCTCTGTCTAAATTTTGCTATGCAAGAGGTATGTTCTTGTAAAATAAAGTTTGTTGGCTTCTTGTACGAAACAGCTGAATTTGAAGAGAGAGAGAGAGAGAGAGAGAGAGAGAGAGAGAGAGAGAGAGAGAGAGAGAGAGAGAGAGCATTGCGTCTCAAATTATGTAGTGTTTCAATTGTATTTTTTTATACACTGAGTGAGTCTGGCTAATGAGACTATAGTATGTTCATTAATGTTTGAAATGATGCAATGGAAACATCCAATCAAAATTATAATCTAATTAAAGTACATTTAAGATGACACCACTATTATTTTTAATTATTTTTATAGATGATTTGTGTGTGGTATCAACTGAACATAACATGAAATTGTTAGAGGAAATAAGTGAGACAGGCTATCGGATAATACTTATGTATTAATGATATGTGTATTAATTTATTTAGTTCAGTCCAAAACTAGTCATCCTTCAAGCAACACTATGTCATCAACTTGCCGTATCAAAGGTAAACATTTTATGTGATTATAGTTTATATGATTATGTCCTTTTTCTTGTTTTAAAATTGAACTTTAAATTGTTTCTCTAGCACCTGAGCAGGTCAGTGGTCAGCAGGAACTCTCAGGAGATACTCGGTATACCACAACACCTAATCCTGGTAAGATTGTAAAGAATACCTCTGACTGTATAATTATAATGGGAAAAGTGTATGTTTGCATTTAACAACAAGTCACCATCAACTAGGAGAGCAGTACATGTAACTATAGTCTTGGATCCAAAATAGCAAGTGAAGCACTTGTTTATTATGCCAACATACTCTTTCTTATTCCCAGCTAGCAGTCACTTTTGTCATTACCCCATCTAAAACAATGTCTCATATAATCAGCACAATTGGATCGGTAATTGGTATTGGTCATTATCAGCCATTATTTCCAGTATCACTATTAGTTATTTCTGAAAGATGTAATCAATATTGTAATAAGTGTGCTAATAATGTCATTTCTTGTGATTATAGAATCATTAATCACTTATGATACTCATAATTATTGAGAAAATGCTCATTTTTGAATCAGAAACCAGAAGGTAGATATAATATTACATCAGTATCGGTTATCGGTACATATCTAAAGTAATTATCAATTTATTGGAATATTTCTTATTGGTTTAACACTAACTTCATGTATCATTATAAATTATAAAACCACTTTTGAATATAATAATTATGTTTCCTTTTAATCGAACCTACTGCATAATGAAATGATTGTTAAACAAGGAGATGATGAAGGTTAATAAACTTTGTATGTTTGTTATTAGTAATGTATAGAATACACGTAGATCACATATACTATATTCTCAGTATATAAAATATAATAAACAGTTTCATTCATAACCACAGTTGTGTTTTCATAATTGTGGTATTATCAAATATTAATAACAATAACTTAAAACTGAACTCCACTAAAACTAAAATGTAAACTACTACACAGGATATGACACATTAATCAACACCTTTACATACATATTATACTACATAGCAGAGTAGTTTTGAAGCATGGGCCGAATTTCCTCAACAGTAGAAAGTGTGTGCACCATTGAGAATACATCTTGAACCAATTAACAGAGAGCCAATATTGTTAGTGACAATATAATCATAATTAACTGCGCCACTGGCCCAAAAAGAGAACTGTGTAGTGTCAAATAAGAAGCTCTTTGGGCCAATGGTGTGCCATATGAGCTTATCAAAAACACTGCCACATAATGTGTATGCTGAAACAACAGAATCCTCACATGTACTATAGTAGCACCTTTTTGTTGTTAAGTCAGCACGTGAGTGAGTAGGTGGAGTTTTCACAATTTTTGTCTGTTTACCTTAGTTCTATTGTCAGTATAGTATAGTAATTACTGTCTCACTACTGTGGTGTTCAATTGACATGTACAGTAATTACTGTTAAAACTTGTAGTAATTAGTATATAGTTAGTTAACAGTATAATGTAACGAGGATGAAATTATTTCTGCATTCTTGCACGTATTTGGAAGGATTGTTTACATAATAGATATCCTCACAACATTTTTATAATTCTTTAATCAATTATTGTAATCATGAATAAAAAGAATTTGAGATACAGACAGAATACTATCATGATTCATGATAGTATTCTGTCTGTATCTCAAATTCCATTCTTTTGTATAACTTTACAATAAATGTGTTTGTATTATGATGCTACTCAAAATTGCTTCTCTGTAATGAAATTATTATTATGTTTGTTTAGATGGTGAAACTAACAAACAAATTGGAACTTATGAAATTCAAGGAGTGAATAGGCTGTCACCAGGTCCAGACGTTCCGTCAAAACCTATCATATTAGATGGCAATGGAATATTATCTGGTGAAGTAGAAGGTGATCAACCAAAGAAAATGGAGGATAGTGTCAGTACGAATAGTGATGATAGTTTGAGAAAAGAAAAAGAGAGGGGAAAAGATGCAGATGGTATACCAGAAAGTGACAGTGAAGCGGAACTTTTAGAAACCAGTGAGTAAGCTAATTAACAGCCTGTGTTGGTGTTGCAATTTCATTATTACATGTGTACCACTACCACTAGCATATCTGATTATATGTATTTTACAGTTAGGCAACTGCTAGGATGACGTTTCAATGTTTCATTTGAAAGAAAATGCTCCACACAACATTTCAGCTTTGTAGTCTTCTTCAGATATACGAAGCCAAAATGATGTGTAAAGCATTTTCTTTCAAATGAAACTCTGGAACATGATCTAGTTACTCTAACTATAAGGCTGCTCAAAGCCTCAAACCTCCTCAGACGTGGTTCACAAAAAACTGTCATTTTTGAAAGAGTTTTTCACAAAATATTTAGTTGTGTCCCAAAACTGAAATAGGGCTTGGGTAATGATTCAGTTATATTCCCATATTCCAATTTTTTGGTAATCATATCACCAATGTATTTACAATATCCCAAACAATTGTGATATAACATGAATATAATACATAAATTTGCTTTCATAAACACTATTGAGGCTGTCTGCTAAGAGAAGAAAAAATGGCAACTAAGCCTATAATTTCTGTTTGTATTTATTTCAAGTAACTATTACATCACATTGAGGATATATTGCAATAATTGCGATAATTACCATATTTACTTAATAAATGTCAATATCACCCAACTCTAGAAGGAGATGAAAAAAGTAATGAAAAAGAAGAAACTAAAGTAACAACAGTAGATTCTACTGCAAAGAGAAATGCAAAGATATGCACAAGTGAGTTAAATAATCAATAATGCTGTGTCACAGATCTTTGGGCTTTTTAAAAAAAGATTGGGATCTTCCATTCACTAGTACTTTTCTTAATAATAGAAATTACCCCTTCTATATTCTATTGTACAAAAAAAAGGAATTTAATGTGGAGACGACATCTTTAAAATTAAATAAAGTTAGAAAAATCCTTTCATTAATTAATTAACCCATTTGAATCTTCAAGAGCACATATATTCACTCTAGACACATACCTGCACAAGCATGCCTGTATATCTTGGAGTGTAGACCATTATCATTGTCTATATCTTCAGTTGTACACAACATTTTGTTTTGTACAGTGAAGGATCATTAGCTATACCATGATAACCAGACACAACGTATATTGAGATACAGAAACAAATACTTTGAAACTACTATATGTCTCATCAATTCATGAGCCAACACCTAAACTAGACATATGGTGTAAAATTATAATCACATATTACGTGTAGTGAGTTAAGTGGACCAGAGCATCTGACACAAAAATTAATTTCAACTGGAAGGGTTGACAAATTCTTGGGAAAACACTGTAATCTAATCATGACAACATGAAACACTCCTACATGTGATAATATTATTAGTCTTATGTAAATTACTAACATAATTGTTAATTTAGTTGTTAGGCTAATCTACTGACAGTCTTGTAATATGATTCCAAAGACTGAAATGAAAGAAGTGTTCTGAATATTGTTTAATTATTAACTTCATCATTTACTTTACAGGATTATTGTGTGTATTAGCAGTTGTTTTGGGAATAGTAGTAACAGTATTTCTGATCTTACTGGCAATAGAACTATCAAAAATATCTCAGTCACAGAATGGAAGTGTTAATGTCACTGATTCTAGTCTAGTTGCACTCAATCCTAATGGGTTTGAAGGTGATCTAAACAATGTACGATTAACATTAGAAACTGAAAATGATAGAACAGAAGTTGAAGTTTTCAAACAGCCTTGTGATGAAGTATCAGTATCATCTCATAATTTGACTGTTAACAAGATGCAAGAGCTAGTCAGTGATTATTTTAATCGTCAAGCATACAATTACAATGGTGAAGATAAGCCCATATATGGAGTGGAGGGATCCATTTTATATTTTACATTATCATCTAATGCTTCTGATGCCAATCCAAGTTTTTGCCCTCGCTTATCCATTTTTAATGATAACAATTTATTTCAAGTTGCAATAGGAGATGATGCCAACGTTGAAGGAGATATTGCCCAATCTCCATGTTTTCCAGTCAACACATCAGACACTCCAGCTGTAGGTACATGGTCTTATACATTTGAGAACTCAGAATATATTTATGTGACTATTGAGAAAGGTGAAGGTGTTGTTGTCAATGGTATGATATCAGGAACTATAAGACTCTATGATGATATACCAGATCAAGGCTGCTCAAATCCTTTGATTTCCAAATCAAGGACGTGCATAGTAGATATTTGTAAGAAAGAATGTGTCACTCGTGATCCACCAAAACAATGCATCTTCTTACAATCTAATATGAAATCTAACAGTGAGATAAAGTACGAAACCGAAAGAGCACACTTCACTTACATGGGAATGATTTATACTGTCACCACCACCGGAGCTTTACTGTGTTGTTTCCTAGTACTATTATTAGTGTGTTTATCTTATTGTGCCCAGTGTCATATTAAAAATTCAAAACCTTCTCCATATAGGAACTACCAATCAACGAATGACATTGATCATTCTCAAAACAAATTAAAAACTATATGAAATGTTTTATTGTGGGGCGGCATGTAATGCCATGATTTATGTGTGATGTCATTTTTATATTTATTATGACAAAATTATTTTTTTATGTATACAATTGACTGTTTTTAAATTTTATATTCTTAAAATGTTGTTTACAAAAATAGTTTGTTCCAAGTGAAATATCAGAGATCAACGTTAGTGTTCAAAAATTGATGTCATGTTTGATGGGTGGTGTTACACTACAGAGGAGAATAAAAGATGAGATTGATGATCAAAGGGCATGTCTCTTACCAAAAAGAATGTCCCCATCGCTTATCCAGATAGCAAACTAACGCATGTAACAAATCCTTATTCACTGAAGAATTACTTTTCCTCCTGTTTACTTCCACTATAGGTTTACAAGGTTTGTCATATTGGTAACAATATCCGAAATACCCTTCTCCTTTCTGGGCATAAATACACACATCATAGCTTGCACCCTATATGTAATGAAAATAGGATTGTGTGAGTGTGTGTGTGTGTGTCAACTGTATTCATGTGATGTCTTATCTTTATTCATTCCTGTATATACATGTATGTATAAAGTGTTGAATTTATTTCAAATAAGAAATAGATAACATTTATGTTGTTATAATAATTATAATTATATAAAAATTTGAAGCATGCTTTAATTAATCATTATCTTGGTTTGTTGAAACTAACACCTAAAACACCCCAGCTCACATGAATGCAAAAGTATACATAACTCTTTACACAAAACTTTGTGAATTTTAAGCCAAGGGTTACACCTTGTAACCTATAAGTGTTATAGCTAGCCCCCTCCTGTCATCCCATCATACTTAATTAAAAGGTTAAATGTTGAATTAGTATTATAATTATATATTTATACAATATATAGCTAACATACATGTCTTTGATTTTGTGCAATTTTTTGGTAATCATCTTCAGAAAACCATGCCTCCTCAACAGCAAGATCTTTATTTTTATCTTTATCCAGTTTCTTAGAATTATCCTCAATTGCTTTCTTCTGCAATTCCTGAACCTTTTCAAGATCCACCCAGTAAGTGATAGTAATTATCAAGACTTCATCTTTACCAACTTGTCCTACTCCAGAGTTATTTGATTGGTGTGCATCATATCCATACCTAGTTTCTGCCATTTTCAGGGGTCTGGCTTGTCAGACTACACCTCTCACATCCTTTGTGTATGGTTGTGGTCACATTATGAAAGTGTATCTTTCTAATTGTTGTCATAACATAACTGTTATTTCGGTTGTATATAGCCATACAACAGTTACTTTATGACAGCAACACTCACAAAGACCGTGATAAACTAATAAGATAGACATACATGAATGAATAATTATAATCTTTTAGTAGCTCTAACAGTGAGATAAGGTATGAGACCGAAAGAGCATGTTTCACTTTTAAAGCAATGATTTGTTCAATTGTGGCTGCCGTACTTTTACTGTATATTTTCTTGATACTGTCAGTGTACCTAAGTTGTAAACACGTTCATTTATCATCGTGTATACTACATTGTACACAATGTATTGTTGAAAGTGACAATATCAAACCAACCACAAGTCCTACGAATGGGGAGTACCAACTGATAGATGATAATACTTCAAAAATTTGTTAACTATATGAAATGCAATGTCTATTTTATTGTGCAATGTATTGTGTGATTTATGTTATGTTAATTGTGTACTGTATTCATTTTTATATTGAGAAATTTATTTTTTATGTATACAATATTCATTATTACGTTTTTACGTTTGTATACAAAAATAGTTTGTTCCAAGTGAAATATCAGAAATCGACATTAGTGTTCAAAAATTGATGTCATGTTTGATGAGTGGTGTTACACTATAGAGGAGAATAAAAGATGAGATTCAAAGGGCATGTCTCTCACCAAAAAGAATATCCCCATCACTTATCCAGATAGCAAACTAACGCATGTAACAAATCCTTATTCACTGAAGAACAAGTACTTTTTCTCCTGTTCACTTCCACTATAGGTTTACAAGGTTTGTCATATTGGTAACAATACCCAAAATACCCTTCTCCTTTCTGGGCATAAATACACACATCATAGTTTGCACCCTGTATGTAATGAAAATAGGATTGTGTGTGTGTGTCTAGGAAAACGAGACGGTGTTTGTCAGATCCTCACGGCTTCAACTGTACGAACAGGCCACCCTATGAGGACTGACTCCCGAGTCCCAACTGAATGACAGACCTCTCTCTGATCAGGAGGTAACTTCTCTCTTGAAGCTACGAGTATCTGACATTCACTTTATTTCATCTTACTATTAAGCTAGAATATTAGTTTTAAAGACATGTATATTATTAATGATACATGTAAATACATTAAAAAAAATATATAGCACTTGGTAGCTAGTTTTATACTTTGATACAGTATTTGAACACATTGATGTGAATGGGATACAATCACATAATTATAAAAAAAAAATGAATGAGATAATTACAGGATCCCATGTATGTATGTATTATATCTTCTCCTCTTTGAGTGCCATTTTACCATCATATACAAATGATAAACAGAGCATACCATCAAAGAGAGGAAAAATGCTCCGCTTCCAGCAATATTCAGAACCCAGAATACCGTATTCCACAAAGGTTTTCTCTGCGTTGATACATCCACATCAATATGGTTTATTTTTGAATTCAAGTCGTAGTTAGGTGCAGAGTAGCCAAGAATTACCCAACTATTAACAGCATTATTAGATGTGGCAAATTCAACAGAACATTGATCACCATTTTCAGTGACTTTACAAGGTGTGTACTCTGATACATATTCCAACAGCGAAAGTCTTTTCAGATTCGCAATGGTGTTGTAATGAACATATGTGTTCCTCCATTTTGTTTTCATAGCCATAAAATAATACCCTCTCTGTGTGACAGTAAACGTAGTATTTGAACATACAATCTCTCCTGGTCCACCAACTCTAAATGACTTTTGAAATACTGGTTTGCGTGCTATAGAAACACTCATGAAAAGCTCATAATCCTCTATATCTCTAAAACCATACAGAGTAGTGTTTGAGGGCTTTGTAGCATTCCCAAGACATATAATATAATGCAGTACAGACAACTCCATCATGTATATGTATATTTGATCCAGTGCAGGCTGATCATTCGCTAATGTCACAATTGTTTGATTTTCATATGAAGTTTCAGTATGGGTTGTTAGTTTTGTTGAAGGAATTGCAAGGACGTAATTAACATGAGCTTCATCACCATCCAATACAACTTCACTAACTGATAAGTCAGCCTTCATTACATTTGATACTTCAAATGTTCCTAGTACTATAGTATCATTATCAGCAATTACTACTTGGGAATACAGATTAGGATACACTGATAGTTCTACCATTGATACTGTAATTATAGTTATCGCCAGTAAAGATAATCCAACTGTAATTACTAAAACTAACATATATGAAAAATCAATTTTTTTTCTTTTTGGCGGATGAACTAGTAACGAATCACCTATACATAAAAATATATATGATTATAACATAATTTTTATACATGGATTTGGCTAAGCATTTTCACGTGACTTTCACTCGTGGCAGCTGCTGCCTACTGGTTGGCAAAGAGCAGTTTATAATTAGCATAAACGTGGAAAAATTAGTGCTGATAGACAGTCATAATTCCAGGTGCAAAGATATTCAAAAGTTAAGCTACAGTACCTTCTCAAGGCTTGTCATGAATGAGGAGGGCCTGAATGCAAAAATTTATATTTACCTGTATAGCGTTTTGAACAAAGTTTCGCATGTTTGACAGGCTCGCAGCTGATTTTTTGACAGAAGCTCTATACTCTTCTTCCAAATTAGAAACTTATTTTTAACAGCTGTATAGTCATTTGTGCCACCAAACGCACCACAGCTGTACTAACATCTCTTCTGTTTGCTAACCAGTAGCAAAATTATATCGGATCTCAATACTTCAGTGCTAGAAATTAACTCGGCCGAATCCATGTCGATATTTAGCCATGTTGTACTTCTAATCATGCAAATCCTGAAACCTAATCATGCAAATCCTGTATGGGTCTGAGTCTAACTGAAGTAGTATTCGTACTAGGATTTAGTCCTAAAACTAAAACCTTCTGTATCTTCTGTCTACTCTGGTATCAATATTTAAAACATACATTCATTGTCAATGGAACAATTATGATCCTCATCCACACCATTAGTACCCTTCACAACTTTTTCAAAAGCAATCGAAGCGTTTGGACCAAGTTTTTTCCGAAATATATTTCTTAAAGCATCAAACTTCATTTTGTTGTTTCTTGAGACTTCAATCCATTGATCTAACATATCAGACAAACTACTTCTCAATACGCTCCCTCCAATTACATTGTTGATATCCTCGATGTCTTTCTCTTCAAGCTGATTGACTGCTTTAGACAGCTGATAATGGTACATCTCCACCAAGCACTGAATACTGCTCTGAGCTGAATGACGTTTGGACTATGGAATTTCAATTAATAATAATTAAAATTAATTTAAAAAAAGCTAATTTTTGCAATAATAATAATTTAGCATCTTTAAAACATTTCTCTGATAAATGTTGTTAGTGTGATTTCTGAGATGATGCAATCTTTGAAAATTCATTAGTTCACTAACAACATTTATTAAATTTTATCTATTGTTTATTGTTATGACATTACTATATTCATAGACCTGATGTAAGTAAAAAGAAAATTCCTTCTCACAATAAATACATATATAAGAATTGCAACAATATACACTACACATTATAGTCCCTAATCAGTTTTGAAATCAAGACAGACAGGTTCAACAGCTCTTCTATTGCAGTCTTAATAACTCTTTTCATTAATACGTACTTCTAGTATCAAAAGCTTTTTCCTAGTATAACACAGGGTCTTGAGCTATTGATAAAGTTCTGTTGATAAAAGGTAGTACATTTTGTCCAAACCATTGTCGATCGTATCCAAGATGATGTCCAGGATAACTTAGAAAGTGAAGACGACCAATAGTGTGTAAATACTGGAGACCAAGTAAATCCTAAAAAAACAGTTATGAATTTTGTTATTATTTTCATTATCTACTTTGTTTTATATACAAATGTCAAGGCAGCTGACAGAAATTATTTTTGTGCTGGCAAAATTAGTCAAAAATCCAATCATTACAAAGACAATGTTATGAACACTGTTATTATTGTAATATCCTTTTTTGGTAAAATAGTAATTTTGTATAACTGTTACAAATTCTCTTTACCTAAAACAGAAATACTAACAATCTTTAACTCAATCGCCTGAAAAGGATATTTTTTATCCCACGTAAACCTTATAGAGCTAGCAATACAAACACTCTTTGCAACACATGACTAACACTTGATACTTCAGTATATGACAAACCTCAGTATAGATTTTACTCTCAAATAAACTGTATGTTTCTACTGCTTGTCCAGATCTATAAAACCCAAACCACTGAAAATATAAAGAAACAGATGATAAAATCTGAAATGATTCACTTAAAATTCAGTGTGACTAATAATTTATTAAGTAATAAAATTTGTATTCCAGACATTTACAAGTTATGTTGTCTTCATTGTACTCAACAATTAGTTGCAGACAAAAATATATGTTAAGCTAATTACAATAACAGCCAACAGTACAATAATTATATTGAATACAAAACTCCCTATCATGCCTAGTCAACAGGTATTACAAAAATATTGAAAGCAGCATAGTCTAAACAGCAAACAGTTCTACAAAAACATTATCTAAAAGTGCTACTATTTACTTTTCTAATTCCCTAATTATGTTTTCATATCTATAGTAAATGATTGTCATAGTTATAGTTGTTCCTTCATATTCCCCATTGACACACCAATGGTGGTCATAGTTATAGTTAAGTAACTGTTAGTTCCCTTCAGTATTCCCTAATAGTGGTCATAGTTACGGTTAATAGATAGTCATAGCTCCTTTATTGTTCCCCAGTGCTGTGCTGATGGTGGTCATAGTTACAGTTTCTAACAGTATTTATAGTAACAGTGGTCATACATGCAGTTAGCTCCCCCAAATGATGCAGCATTGTTGTTATGAGATTTAACTAATAGTATAGTTGAATTCTCATCTCGATTACTGCCTTTACTTCCTTCATTAGATTAGGTAGTTATTGTAGATATACATACACGTCATACAAAAATTCCCTTAACGTGCAATAGTCTCGGTAAAATTATGTATAATTATACATTATGGAATACACACACATTATAACCTATAGTACATTACTGTATTCTGTCCTTTCATGATGAATACACAAGACAAAGGAAATTGAATTAATTTGTCAGACATAATAGAGTTGTTTGGAAACAGGTAAGTCTTGTGTTAACAAGTCAGTTAAAACCACATTCACATGCTATTATTATAGCTTGAATACACTGTACCTAGAACAAATACCATCATGTTTATGACATATATACAATGACCATGTGTTTGACATGTGGATTCAATAAAACCCTCTAAAACATTAAATCACAAAACTGATAAACAATTCCTGGAATTAAAGTCAATATTGAATAGTTAATTGTGGTGAAATCATTCAAAGGAAGAGCCAGAGGGACCAAGCCCCTCACATATATGTAAAAGGAGGGCCAATAATTTACTACTGTCAATTGCCCCATCCCTCCTCATACAACAAACAGCAAATAATATAATAATATAATTATATATATGTACATATATGATACACCTGAATGCCTATTGTTTATTTATTATGAATGTACTCACTGTTGTTTCAATAGGTTGTATCATTGTGTCCTCTGTGAATTTTATTAATACAAAGTTACTAAGATTTGATAACCTCTGTTTATAGACAGGATTGAATGTCTGAATAACAAGATAATAGGTTAATAACAGGATAATGGGTTAAAGTTCAGGTTATGTCACTCTAATATACTACAATATTTCTGAATACTAACAATAATTTTAATTTTTTTAAATCTCAATCTCACTTACTATTTCTTGATTTATATCGGGTAGAAATATACAGAATAGTTTATACTCTTCTTCATCATAAGGGTCATGATAATATTCCGCTTGAACTAAACTATAAAATATAGATAAAAAATAATTGAAGTTCCAAGTAGTAGTATAACGACAGCTATACTATGTATGTACTATGTTATGAATGAGTAATTATGAATGCATATAGTTCAGACACACACAGTCAACACATTGAATTATCTCATTATGATATATTTTATAAAGAATGATTGAATATCAATTTCTGAGTAAGTAATTATATAATTTTAAGGGTTAGAGTTACAACCCACTTGGGAATGGCTGGCTAGGTCATAAGATACATTGTGTGGTTTTGGAATTAATATATAAATTAGTGTGTTACCATGGCATCTCTTTGATGTGGTTGGTTGTAATAATATTTTCCATAGATACACTTACATCATCAGACATTCAGCTGCATGGCCAGTTTATATGCTGGTTTACCACATGCTGAAGTTCAGATTACATGTATATACACATAACCCCCAGGTGTTACTATATCTGGCATATCAGGCTCTATATATAATAATATATATTAAATAACAAGACAGGAAAAGGAAATCACTACATAAAGCTATTGCCAAATTATTTTAATATGAAGAATTAATATAAATACACAGGAATGCATAGAAAATACTTCCTTCAATATGAGTGAGCAGATTTTATGACTTGCAGGGCCATTCCTGTTATTGCTTTTCCATGGGTTCAGTGTATGTTTATATTTATAATTAGGGCTGGGACGATTAATCGATTAATCAATCGATATTGAAAACTGTTCTGATTATCGATTATAAGTCTGTGATATCGATTTTGCTAATTATTCCAAACAACATACTTTTCAAGCATGTGACGGCAAAGCCATCAGAATGTTTATTAGTATACATTTTTTCTCCAAAATATCATGTTATGTTATTCCGTTATGTTTAGAATGGAGTTATAATTACATTCCAAACCTTATATAATTAGTGGAGCATACTTCACATTTGATAATTAAATTGACAAATTGCACACAACAACCCACATAAAAATACTTCTTTCTTTTACTCTATTGTTGATTTAGCTACACACAATTCTCAGCTTGTTTCATTGTTTTCAAGACAATGACATTCCTACATGTTCTATTTTAAATAAACTGTTTAGTACACTTATAATCAGATGTACGTAAGTCATAAGGAAAAGAGTGGATGAAAATGGAGTGTTTTAAATGAAGTATGACATCACTACTAGTGTTGTTTATAACTATAACTAAAACCTCTTTTAGTATGGCATTTTGACTTTTAGTTAACTAAACTATATCTAAATTACAGGTTTATTGTGATAACTATAACTAACTAAAATGAAAAATGGCTAATAATGGACATTTTCAGTCAGTTAACTAAAACCCTTTTAGTAAGCCTAAATAATTAATTAATTATAACTAAAATTGTGAGAAACAAGTCATACTATAACTAAAAGTGGTCATTATTGTCATACTAAAACAACACTAATTTCACTACTCATCTTCTATTTTCAGTTTTACAATCTTTGTGTGTTATGTAGGCTCAGTGAATTAATGGCTCAAAGCATATAATTAATGTATAATCTACTTAATAAAAGAAATGTAGAAGAATCAAAATAACTTGTAAATAATGCTACTATGAATAACAAGTGTATATAGAGAAAAAAACATCCCTATATTTGCTTTGTGATGACTATGTATTAAGCATTGCTGATGGCACTAGTGTCTCCACCTTTCTGTGTACTCCTGGGGCCTGAAGACGTAAGTGTAAGCCTAATTGCAGTCTAAATACACAGATGTCTGATGAACTGACTGAGGTACTCCTTCAAGGTTCTAAATGATGACTTCCTCGTGTCTGAAACTCAACAACTTATCATACTTACTTGTTAAAGATTCTTGCATAATATCTATACTGTTTCTCTGCTATATACAACAGTTATTAGCAGTTTTACATCCTTTCTGAATCTTCCTGGCTGGTCTGTAGCTCAAACGCGCGTTCTTTTACGCGCCACGCCCATTAATTGACCGAGCCCCCGGGAATGACGCAACTTCCTTAACTACGTATACAACGAATAGTCGCGCAAGTGACACAAGAATATATATATAATTATAATATATACATTAAACCCCGTGGAAAGCAATTATAGGGATGGCCCTACGGGCCATAAAAACTGTGAAATTATGAAGAGCAAACATATTTCAGATACAAGAAAGAACCTTGTACATAATGACTTGAGACAACTGGACTACCATAAATACCACATTGTATATATATGCTTAATCATCTAGTTGTATAGTCATATCATGTTTTAAGGGCTGTCAAACTAGAGTATAAAACAAGCCCTGTTTTTATGGCCCGTAGGGCCATCCCTATGATTGCTTTCCCACGGGTTCGATGTATGTTTATATATATTATATGTTTGTGTCACCTACGCGAGTATGCGTTGTATACGTAGTTAAGGAAGTTACATCATTCCCGGGGGCTCGGTCAATTAATGGGGGTGGCGCGTAAAAGAACGCGCGATCAAGCTCTACACACCAGCAGAAAGAAAGCTGTGTAGCTTACTTAGAAACTGGAACTAATAGCTAGCTATTCTGCCTGACATATATTCCTAAAGTTCTATAAGGTCTTTTGAAAGGTCAGGAGAGTAGATAATCAAAATAATAACTATAATAAGCTGTTGTCTTTCATGCTTGATAGTCAGCCATGATTACTGAATGCTGGACACCACAAAGCAGTCATAGGGATACTTTTATAAATTTGTAAAGCAATCATAGGGATGTTTTTTTTCTCTATATACACTTGTTGGTTCTCGTATGTTTGGAGTTCAATATTGATTTTGAATAATCGTATTGAGTCATCACAATGTAAATTATGTTTTTCAGTTGAATTTATATCTAATGGTGCTATGACTGGTGCTAGTACAGTCTAAGAGCAGTTAATTCTCTTTCCATCAACTTTGCTGATTATTAGTGAGTAATATCAAGCTCCATGTAGCAGTGAAAAATGTAAATAAAACAACCCACTCACTATTTATAGCATACAACCCTTACAATGATTCTGCCTAGAATGGTATGGTGTAATGCAATGACTGCTACATGAAAAAGTACCTGACACATTCCATCTCCTACATGTAAACACATCCTGTGGGAGAACACCAACATACTTGTAGGACTACACTACATGATTGCACATCACATAGGTATACATGTTAAAACTTATACAAAGACATGCAGAAGTCAAGAAGTGATTTATATTACAATAATTGATACTTACTAATCCTGTATGAAGGACAGGTATACTCCTAGTGTAAGAAATCGTCTAAAGAAATGACAGAATATGCTTGTCTCTCCCATACAGTTAGGAAATCCAAATACACCTTGATGCTGTCCTCCGACTGATATCAAATTATAAATATGAACTGTTCCACATCTTTGAACAAGAGCACGACTAGAGAGGAGTTTGTGAAAGAGGAAAGGAAGTTGTGAAAAAGAGGAGAAGGTTATGAGAGGAGAAACATAAAGAAAATGATAGTGCACTGGGCTGAAAATTATGACATAAAAGCTAGTAAATAGCTACATGTACATGTACAGTACTGAATACTAGATGTACTGTTACTGGATTATATTGCCATTAGCTTAAGTTATTATTCAATAAACACTTGTTGTTATCATAATAATCATGACGTGTGAATTTGCAATCAGAACTGTTTGAGGTAAATCTGTAAACAAAGTAATAATATCTTTATAACTGCATCTACAATCATCAATAAAACTGCACTGCAAAAGTTATATTTATGTCCATCAAAATATCATTATGTGGTTCACTTGTGGTTAGCGTTCAATTAATATCAAAGTGAAATTAGTCTTTGATGGCAATCTTAGAAAATTAAACTGATTTTATTGGTTAGTACAGTTGCAAGGGATAGCATAAATTTCAATCTAGTTTGTCATACCGGTTTGTTGTGGCTACATGCATGCATGATGTTACTATGACATTATGTGCAGCAAATATAAACATGTACACTAGAATAAATTAAATTATGTGTTTGCAGGTTTCCAAACCATTTTTTGGCAGATACAGTGATTGTTGGTATGAAATATAACTAAAATTATACTGCTTCAACTAATTGGCTATAAATAGTTATAAACACAATTTGGCACTAGCTCACTGTATTCATAATAATCTGAACAACCAACTAATTGCTAAATCCTTGCAACTGTACTAACCTATTTTAACAAATTTGTTTTCGCAGTGTATAGCTGGAAAGTGCCGATTTTTTAGTTACTGTAGGATACATGGTTTTAAAATGACTGATACAATTATGTGCTACTTCACAATGTACATCTAATTATCTGTAAGATTGTGTGAGCCCTCTCCCTCAACCTGAAGGAGGTAGTGTCACTGAGTTAAAATGCCCATATATGGCTAGACAAGACTGGAGCTCCAATCACCATACAAGTGCTTTTGCATGTATTATCTACCCACTTTATGATGGAATGGAGCATTATGTTAGAATGCTCATATATGGCTGGATAGACTGGAGGTCATAAGAATCAAATAAGGAATTTTGCATTTCATAGAACTATCTACTCATCTCATAAATGGAAAAGAGTAATGTTAGAATGCCCAAAAATGGCTGGACAGAGTGGAGGTCATAGAATGCCAACACATGGCTGGAGCTCTTATCACTCCACAGAATCATATGACCAGTACTGATTCTGCAATATTATTACATCACGATTTAAGTGTATTGTACATTAAAGGAATTATCGTTATGCATACGTAGGTCACATGATTAGAATTACAAACTTGATCACATGAATATAAACAAGAAACAAATTATATTACAAGCGAGGATCACATGACTGGAACCAAAGTAACAACTTATTACAAACATGGGTCTCATGACTATATAGAACAAAGAAAAACATTTTGGATCACATGAGTGGAACTAACGAAAAACATTTTGGATTACATGACTAGAACTAACGAAAAACATTGTGGATCACATGACTTGAACTAATCACATGACTTTAACTAAAGAAACAAATCAGTACAAATTCAGATCACATGACTAGAGCCGCAACAATATATATAACACTTACATAAATATCTGTAGGAAACACAACCGAACATTTATATAAAATTGATACTCACAGAAACTGGGCTCCTTGAGAAAATCCAATAGCATTGAATCCATTAGTGAGTTTTGAATCAGCTGAGAGCTCTTTGCAAGCCATTTCAATTTGAGTGTTTGCATTGAGAAAGAAACTATTATATGAATCCTGACGAGAGAGGAGATACAATGAACATCATTATACATGTACATACTATTCACAACATAATGCACTGCACTAAAGTCTGTTCACATTCATGATGACCTCAGAATTAGTACAGGATGATTTTATATATAATGTACATTTAATGTCATAAGGTTAATACTGTTACTCAATACTGAAGCAATGGATTAAATTTTGACATGCACAAAAATGAACAGGAAGAACAATTATATGCAAATGGTACCGGTGTTGGTCATTCCACTTCCTCACTTGTCTCACCTTTAAATGCATTACCTCATAGATACATACTACTAAACTACTTCTTATTGCATAATTAGAATTTAAGAATATATATATACCTCTTGAAGATTATTTCCAAATTTTAGAGACTTAACATAAATTCCAGGTAAAAGTTTTTCAATATTCAGTTTGAATGCCCCTGCTCCAAAACTGGAGCAACAATTATCACCTGTTAAGGTATGTACATATAATTATATTACATATGCATACATACCTACATACATACGTACGTATGTACATATGTACATACATACATACATACATACATACATACATACATACATACATACATACATACATACATACATACATACATAACATACATACATACATACATACATACATACATACATACATACATATAATGTACATATATACATACATACATACATACATACATACATGTAACGTAGTATTGTAAATACTTTAGCAACAGTAAAATTTGTAAACAATAATAATTGCTGAGATATGTCAAAACAATTAATAATAAGTTTTTTATTAAATTCCAGTGTAATAACAGCATGGTCCAATCGTTAGTTAAAACTTGTAAACTTCTGAACAAACGTTTTAGTGTGTTCATTTAGTAGACAAAATAGGAGAGTTTAGTTATATAATTTATAATAATAATGATGAGGCTAAACATTATATCAGCTCCATATAGTATACTGAGTCAACGTAGCAACTAGTGAACATGATGACGTCCTGTTTCACAACTTGTAGGCAGCCAAAAACATTATGTTCCTAATGAATAGGATATTTGTACTTTTAATTAGAAACATAATGAACATGTTTACAACGGAAAGTAAACATAGTATTATCCATTAGAAACAATAATAATATTGGCAGCTTCGAGATGTTCTCATTATTAATATTTTATGCATTAAGCACTAAAGAGTAAATTAAACTCAATCAAATTAGTTATAAACTATATACCAATTAACGTTTACATTATAAATGTAAGAGGAGTATTTCATTTATTATAACTATAACCAATAGGCAACAGCTATCACTAAAATTATTAGTAGTTTTATGAATATTCATAAATATGTACATACATACATGTACATCCACTCACCCATCCCATGCCGTACATACATACATACATATATACATACATACATACGTACGTACATACTATGTAGATACATATATATGTATGTGCGTATGTAAATATATATATTAATCTATGTATGTATATATGTATGTATATATGTATAATGTATGTATGTACGTAGGTATGCATGTATGATGTATGTACATTTAATGTGTATAATTTTATGTATGCACATATGCATGTATATACTAGTGTTTTAGTGATGGATTGACATTTTACATACATGTAAGCTTGCATACATGTACATACAAACTATGTAGTATTAAACCACTGTCTTGCTTGTGCTGTACGGGAAATATATAGCACTCAGGGTGGGGGCTCGAATCCTCACGCTGTTTCATACATGCATACAGCCAAAATATTTTGAGAAAAAAACATCCCATAGATTGAGGAAACATTCATAACTTTCTAAAAAAAATGTGATAAATTATAAGAAAAAATTTTAAACGGTTGTTTATCGATAAATAATTAAAATACATTTGAAAACAATCATATAGCCAAGATATATAATTATATATATATATATATATAATTATAGAGGGGAAAAAATCATACGGCCAAGATATATTGAGAAAAAACATCCCTATGGGATGTTTTTTCTCAATATATCTTGTTAGTTTTTTAATTATTCATGAGGCGTGGTTAATTAACTATAACAAACGCATATTCAACGAAAGTTCCATAATACAAGTCTAGAACTTCTCTGCAAACTGTAAGACGAGGCTATCTAGCGAGTTCCAAAGTTGACTAGAGACATCTCTTTCCAATATATTGGAGTGCTAAGTTGAAAAGACGCTCTTGAGTCATCGTGGAATTAAACAAACCACAAGCAGCCAGTATATTAATTTAGATCTGAAAATCTGCCCGGGCCTGCAGGCGCCTATGGACAACAGTAACACTAGCTTATTAGTTACTGCACACTAACTTTAACACACACAATATGAGTTGGACCGCCCACTGGGTGGGGCTGTCTATGAGTGACTCTCTTAAATATGGCGCAAGCAGGAGGAGGCAGTGATCGTATTCTTGGTAAGATACCACATCAAGTATATGTACGTGTGTCTCTCTCTACTAGCTACATAATTTCTGACTGTTTACTAAGTATCAATATTTTGGTACCACCTACATTTCTTAATTACCCTCGCCGCGTAGCGTAGGCGGAAGGGTACGGTAATCGTTTTGTCTGTGTGTCTGTGTGTGTGTGTTAGCAATTTTTCTGGAAAAATAAAAACATTGACATTTCAAAAGAGGTACTGGTAGACTTCAAATTATACAAGGAAAAAAAATAACGTAGGAATTCTTCTTAAACCTTTCGGTTATAAAGTTATCACAATGTTTATAACTCACGATTACTGTTTCCAGACTTGAGAAGACTCGTGGAGGCATCTGGACACATCAAAACATAACTACTCCTGTATCATGACTATCGCTAGCAAAGCACTACATAAAAGCAAACAAAATTTGGGTAGTGGTTGCTACAACATCGAGTACTGGCTCCAAGCATTCTCCATTACTTTCAAACTCCGCCTATTTCAATTTCAAGTCATGTGCTGTGCACGTTACTCGAACGTCAGCAGTTTTGAGGACCTGTCTATGCTGTCTTTGTGGAATATTTCACAAGACGAATTGAGGATCTTTCTTTCTTCTTTCAGATAATACAGAGACTAAAATGTAAGACTTATAGTATAGACAAGGAAGAGACTAGTATAATCATACTAAGTAATAAGTAGTGACATGTTAGTTTATATAATTTATATATATATATATATTATATATATATATCTATATCTATTATAATATTATTATAAAAACTAACATGCCAGTACGGTTTTATAACTTAATATGTTTTATACACAAACTAAACAATCTGAAGTAAACATTCTCATTATTATATGACCATACAAACGAGCAATGATAATTATAATCTTTTGGCATATTATATTTCCAAATTATAGTTTGTATTACCTTGCCACGTAGGCGAGGGTCCCGTCCCGACGGTATTCATTTTGTGTAATGAGCTAGTTTTTCATGAGGGGTGTGGCTAACCAATGCACGTATTCTCAGTTTTTTAATGTAATTTTACAACATCCTGTCAGATAGGAAGTGCCACACCTACTTATTATATTACTAAATTTCACTGCAAAAGCTGGGTCTTGGTGTTACCACACTCATGAGAGTATACCAATGTGGTGGCGGCATGTCGGCATTCTATTGTCCAAAACGCCCACGCTTTGTTTGATGTGGTCTAGCGGTGCTTTGATTCAAGTGTCCGCCCTTTGACGTTACTTTGAAGTTAGCTTAGGGTACTTAAAAAAAAAAAAAGTGAAAGGCGAGTAGAACAGGATGTTGATGTATTGTGTGATGTATAGACTTGGTTTCTAGCTGGTTCTAGCGAGAGAGAAAAGGATGTTGGGAGAATAAGTGACAAATAGCGTTCGCTTGCAGACTTGAGTAGATGCTGTGCTTGCAGTAATTGGTAAGCAAGGTTGAGGTGACTGTTAGATTGCTCCAGTAGTTGGAGAAAGTTGCAAATTGCCTGTATTCAGTTGCAAAGAAGGTTTTGATTTTAATGAGATGCTGAGCCACACCTCGCAATCAGTATATTAATATATATTACATTCATGGTAGGTGTGGTTGGAATTATTATTAAAATTAGTTCATTATTTTTTCAAAAGCCCCTGGGTTAAGAAACTGTAAGTGATAGTAATACTTATTTAATTATACGTAATTTAACATTTTTTTAAGCCACACCTTTCAAATATTTGTCAGAAATAATAGTCATAGTTGGTAAATATATTAAAGGTGTGCCTTCGGGAAGCTATGAATCTCGTTAACAAATAGAAAAGGGTATGCAAATACATGACCCCCCCTGGATCCACCCAGAAACCTGCATCATTAATAATATATGATGCAGGTTATATATATATATACAATTTATTATATAATATATCTATATGATATATAATAATACATAATTATTATGATATCATACAAGTTTCATTATGTCCAAACAGGTATTAATGATTACAATGAAGTATATGAGACAGGCAAACAATTTAGTCCTCAGTGGGATGACATTGGCTCAAATCTTGGGATCAGGAGATATACACTTGATGTCATTGCAACAGATAATCAAAGGTGTGAAGATCGTATGTCCAAGATGCTTGCTAAATGGCTAAAAAGAGAAACTGTTAAACAACCTTATCCAACATGGAGAAAGCTATGTCAAGTTCTTTGTAATATAGACAGAACAGCTGCTGAGAAAATTGCCAGACATCATCAATTTGATTTAAATAAACCCACAGGTAATTCAGAATAATTTTTATACAATTAATGTGTAAGATATATAATAATTTCTCTCACCTAAACCCTATCTTTCCTTTTTTCTGTTGTTATATATTTATTGTAAGGTTTTAGTTTTGTTCATGTAATAAGTAATTATGTTATCATACAGCAGATATTATTTCACAAGGCAGAGAACTGTACATGCGTCAAAAGTGTGGTTGTGGAAATTGCAGTATCATTTATCTTATGCAAGGGAATGAATGTGAAAAGTCTCTTCCCTCTAAATATCCAAAACTTTTACTGCTTGATCCTGAATACGAAATATCTTCAGAATTTGAACGAAATTATGATGACAACGAACAATTGCTTACAGAAACGCTAATTCTTTCTGAAAAATATCGCCAGTTGGCTACAAATACATGGCTCAAATTGCAGGATTTAGTTGATGAACAGCAGGCAACTATTGAAAGAATTGTCTTATCAGTTACTGCTCGTTTTCATCTTCCAGTACAAAATGTTTCTAATATTCGAACACTACAGCTATATTATTTGGCAATCGGTGTTTCTTGGCTGAAGTTTCTTCCTCTTTATTTTCTTGTTGAAACGTTTTTGAGCTGTACATATCCAGAGATAATCAATGAATGGAGTCAATACTTTGATATGTTCGAACAATATTGCTTCGGACGAAATTTGAAAGATTATGCAGGCATACTCTTCAATGCTAAAAAAGAAAATATTTTTATTCTTGATATTGATGAAAATTATCACAACCTGAAACTTTCGGATATCGATTCTTTTCGTGATTCATTGAGTTTTATTTTAAACTGTCCATCACTTTCTCTACATCTCGTAACAGTGAGATCGAGGTCTCTTCACATCTACTTTTGCTACTGTTTTGATGACTACCTCGTTAGATTTCAGCTAACTCAAAAACAGCTGAAATTACTTGCTGATATAACACAGTGCAGGATTTTGAGTCTCAGAGATGAAGGCAATCGATTTGTCTATAATCACATACAAACTTACAAGGTATTAGTATAAATTAATATGTAATGAAAATATTAGACTTTTCATTCACTATAGATCATTCCACCACTTGGTAGACAACATGAGGAACCAACTGAAAAGGGTAAGCACTATTGTAGTAAAATATATTGGTTTTACTACAATACTGTTGTGACAGTTGTTTGGTTTGGCCACAAGATGTGTAGAACAGTCACTACAATTGAAATACTCTGGAGGTCACAAAGAATCAATTTCAGTTGTTATGTCCATCTACTCTATTACAAGGTGATTTTGAAAAATGTTATGTTTCGTGAAGGGTTTTCATAATTTGTGTATTAGATAAAGAGATTACTGAGCTTAATGACGAAGTGCCTGAGCTACAACATACTATAGAAGACACACAGGAAAGTGTGATAATGAAAAAAGAAAGTGAACTGATTAGAATGACTCATGTGATAGAAGAGAAAAATGAAGAGATCAAGGAACTAAAAATATTAATGAAACAGTCTACAGAGAAAGTACACCAATCGGAGACAGGTGCAGTGATGAATAAAGATTGTATGTTGTGATTATTTTATGGCTTGAAAATGATTGCTTTAAAATAACAATTATGATTGTGTTAATACACCATATAGAAAGGGAAGTTACTTATACTGGGGGATTGGTGAATGTGTGTGGTGCATAAATAACACATGCATGAGCTAGAGGAACACAAATTCATTTTAATTTTCTTGTTTACAGACATGATGATTTATAAGAAAATCTCGCATATGAAATATCAAGAACTTGCAGCCAAGGAGATACAGATCATTGAATTAAATTCTTTTCTGCAACAAACAGTTAATAAAGGAAAGATACTGGAGGAAGGTTAATACAGAATTACCTTATGCAGTATGATTATGATATAAATTTGAAATACTATCATTTATATTTAATCAGAAGTTGAGTCATTACAAGAGTTAGCTATTGACAAGGACAGTAAGATGAACGAATTAAAAATTGAATTGGAGAAGGCACATGAAAAGATTAAAAACTTTAAACAGCTGGAATTGAAAGAAGGTTGTTTAAATGTTTTTACAGTGGCGATGCTTTATTGTTATTGTTTTTCAGCTCAATCTCGTTTTCTCCAAATCCCTCGTAAAAGTTATCATTTACTGTTTGCAGAAAAGGAACTTGAAGATGGTAGTTTGCTTGTGGATATATGTATTATGTATTCTATCGAAGTAAAGGTAATTATTGAAATTCATTTATAACTGTTTTATTGAGTTGTTCACTGTAGAATGTGATAGAACAGTTGAAGGAATATAACATATCTTTTCATGGTCCTGTTTTCTTCAGTGAAGATAGTAATGGTATGAGTGTTACATTTGATCCTGTTCCTGGTTGGAATATTAATTTTCGAGGCATTCAGTATGGATGGGTAAGTGCAAATGTAATTTAATTTTTCAAATAGAGCTCTGAGAACCTGTACCCTGCACAGTTCATCAATATTTATGCATTATCAGCATGTACATGGTTGTAAATTGTAATTATTATGAAGTCACAACTGACCAAAACATAGTAGACTATTCTAAACTTAAGTAAGAAAGCACAAGATTTGTGGACACTGTGCCTGCATTGGCCTCTGCAAAAGCCTGTAAGGTATACTTGCGTTCTTATACAACTAATTTTGAGATTTGGGCAAAATATTTTACCAGGAAGTCCCATCAGCCTAATAAGGCTGGTCTACCTGGGAGTCCTGAAAAAAGAAGACAAAACAAAAAAAACCAATAAGACATAAACAAATAGTATAATGAAAATGATTGAGGAAAGAAACTATAATAATTATTATACATAAAATAAAACATAAAGTCAAGACAAGTCTACTATCCATTTCCTTAAGAGATTTTTAAAAACTGAGGTGGATGGAGTCTCTCTTAACTCCCTAGGTAGAAGATTCCACTCCTGGGATCCTTTAAGTGCAAATGATCGTTTATACCACTCAGTTTTCACAGGAAATATATGCAATTTCTTATAATCTCTCGTCACCCTACATCCAACATCTTCATTAGTCTTGAAGATCTCACTCATATACTCAGGGCCTTTCGAGTTAATACAACGATGAACTAGAGCCAATCTTAAAAGTCTCCTTCTATCTGTTAAAGGTAACCATCCAAGAGCTTTACGAAGATCAGCACTGGGTGTTAGAGGTGGCTTAGAGAGAATTAACTGCATCCCATAGTTCTGAATTCGTTCCACTTTAAGTTGAACTTCCTTTACACATTCCTGCCAAACAACAGAACAGTAGTCTAAATGAGGCAACACAAGAGCATTATACACTTTCTGATTGTGTTTAAAATTTAGAACAATATCTTGAGACAATATTCAATATGACTGCATAAAATTGCTAAAGTAACCAATAACATTTTCTTACGCTATTTTTGATATAGATAACTGAAGACATGATTGACTTCTATAGGGTACTGGGTTGTACTCCAGAAACAATGACTGATGATGATATTGAAACTCTTAAGATGTATGAAGAACAAGGGGCATATCCACCACGTTTCAAACTCTTATTTTCTCCTGATGGTTCAACAAGTGTAAATGTTCAAGTGACATTATCTATATGTGGACTTAAAGATAACATTTATAAAACAATCAAATTAGGTGAGGAAAAAAAATATTTTAAAGAATATTGTGTCATGTTGGAGTAGGTGGATTAAAGAAGCCACATGAACTACAATTTGAATTGCTGTCACTTATACTGTTTTAAGTAGGTGTGACAATGGTTGAACTATGATGAAAAACAAGTGTTAACAACAGTAAATGATTAATATGACAGTGCCAAGTACCATGCAATTCAACTAGATACATTCAATTAGAACTATTACTTAAATACCACACAATTAATGTGTTGGAGAATAAATAATGCTTAATTTAAAAATGGACAGAAAGTTAGTTTATGATATTTCAAATTTTTCCTACTGCACAGGTTCCTATCCAACAAGTTCAGCTAGTTATCTTTCTCCGGACACTTTAGACTATGATTCTTCAGGTACATATCTTAACCAGTAGTTCTGTACAACATTTTAGAATATAATTTATACTAACAACCATATAGAAAGTATGTTTTCCTCTGCAATATTACCGTCTGATCACAACCTTGCTTCTTCAATTGGTAAGATAAAGTAATGAATTAATCTTCCATACTGAATAATCATACCCGTCTATAGAATTAATGTTTCATTTTCATCATGTCTATCTATAGGTTCTGATACTTTCATTATTGACCTAATGAACCTCTTAGCATCAAAACTCCGATTAGATTGGATAAGATTTGGTTACTATTTGCACCTTCCAGGGCAAGAGCTTCAAAGCATTGAAATAAATTTTGAAGATAATGAGCGATGTACAAGACAAGTATTGTTTAAGTGGAGGGAATTGAATCCAACTGCATCGTGGGAACCAATAGCTGAGGCACTCAAACTATCTGGATTATTCTTGCTCTCTGCTATAGTCACGAAGCGATATAAAAATCCTGGTCCTACATTTTGTCAAACTTGTCAGCGTACTCATGGTCTGGAGTACCCTGCCTGTGATATACATGATGCACTTACCTCTTTTCCAAATAGTATGTTGGTAATGCATAAATTTATTAGAATGAGTGTATAATACCAGTAGAATGCTGGGATACGTTTAAGTGCTTCTGACAATACCTACGTTAAAAAAAAACATGTTAAAAAATAAAAGAACACGTAGGGATATCAAGACCCTTAAAGCAAAGTCAGGATGAACCTTAGCATCTAAAAGTAATTCCACATAACCCAATACACAAATATAGTTTACTGTTATTTGGAGTACAAGTGGGACTAGAACAAAGTTATTTAGATTGTCTTCGTAATGAGTGCCATGATTGTAAAATCTAAAAGTAATTCCACATAACCCAATACACAAATATAGTTTACTGTTATTTGGAGTACAAGTGGGACTAGAACAAAGTTATTTAGATTGTCTTCGTAATGAGTGCCATGATTGTAGACTTCGTTTTAATCATTTATTTAATCAATGGAAAAAGAAGAAGCCATCAGATTTTACATGGGCTACTGTCATCAAAGTATTGTATTCAAGAGCAATCAGTGAATATGATTTAGCAGAAGATATTTTTAGAACAATTGCACCCCAGAATTATGAACAATGAGTACAAGTATTATTTCATTGTTTTTGTATGTAATATACCATAATTATTATACATTACATCTCCAGTGACCAGTACTGAAGAACCATTTGCTATGTTCTACTGAAGTATTTATTTCCCTACTGAGACAAAATTTTATGATGTACATTTCCACATGCATGTGTATTTGCTTATTCAATCATAATTGATTGATACCATGTCTGTGTGTTTTCTCAAGTATCTAGAGTTTCTGTCATGTTTCCTTAAAGGTTTCTCTTGACGCACATCAGGAACAATGAACCTGTTATTTTTTGCAGTGTGAATACTTGTGGTGTTTCCTGGCTGTGCATTTGAACATGAACTAGCCAGTATTAAATATCGTCAATATTATGACTGTGTATCATTAATTAATTTAGAACTAAGTATTGACCTGAGCGAAATCTACATGTCCACTGACAGGTTCATCTAACGACAAGACCCTATTGGTTCAGGGAAACTGGTTCGTGACCACGCCTACGCCACACCCATGCTGAGATCCTACTCCCTAGGCTCTAATGGCTAGTACTACTACTACTACTGCTACTCCAGAAATGGAGGATAGTGAATTTGCTCTAGTCAAACTTTCAAGACGTATAGATATTTTCTATATTCCGTCATTCAGGGTAGTGATTTCCGGTCTTGATATTACGAAGACTAGGACTAGTCAAAAGTCAGCTCTTAACGACTTGTTTGGCTGTGTGAAAGAGAAGATAACAGATAAGAAAGAGGCTTTGACATTCTTATATCAGGTACTAGAGATACTTGGGTGGAGTGACTTGAATGATTTGGAACCATATATCCTGTCTCCAGCAAATTATGACACAAGAACCAGATATAAAGGGGTTGACATTAGGCTTACTGTACTCGAATTTATAAACAGCCTTGAAGAATGCGATTTTGAAATTTTGAGAGCTTGCGTTTGTTCACATTGTGGTGTAGCAGTAGATCGGATTGAGAATCGAGCTATACTGGTCGAAGTTATATTTGACGAGGTGATTAAAAAGGACAAGGATGTACACGTCACTTTGATTTATCATATTGCTCGTTGTTTCAATCGTGAACAGTATATTATGGAGTACTGTGAGAGACAGAATATTTCTCTACCAGGTATGTGTATACATTCATAAGTACCATTAGACTATAGTTATTCATTATTTCAGAAGTCAATGAAGATTCCGATGGAAATGATCTAGGTGAGTATCTTGTAATTGAAGCTTATTAAAGTTCACCATAAACTCAGAAAATGTTCATAACCAACTATCATTGTACCTTCTCCATTTTCATATATAATTATTTGTCCCCTTCTTTTTTGTGTATGTCAAATTTCAATCTATTGAGTTACAGTATAATCATGTATTAACTTTATGGCATTAAAAGTACATATAAGATTATTGCATTTGAGGCAATCATGAATGTGATCGTGAACAGACTTAATCTGAGACTCTCGAATACACTATTATTATTTTTTACTTTAGTTAATAAGATCCAGCTTTGCAAGAAAGAAGCCTCAACTCATTTTAAAGGTTTGTATAGTATTTGTGTTTTACCTGTGCAAGCTAGTGATGACCAAATTCCCTCCATAAATATTTCAACAGTTAATCCAAGTAAGAAATTGGAGTGATTATTATTATTAGAATCTGTTAATTATGATTTCATGTATTGTTATACACTGTGTGAACTAATTTAATTACAAGCTTCTCTAATTTCTTTAATTATAAATATAAATATGTTCATTTTGATTTATGTGTAGTTACTTTAAGCCTACTGTTAATTGCGCCGACTAAATTTAGCAATATTTAAACGCTTGGATTTAGCATGCATTAAATTTTAGTGAATATCTGAGCCATGCCTAATAAATTATAAAAATGATCTCGAAATATTTTTTTAGTGCATACTAATATTAGTGACTTTTACATTAGTCACTACAATCGCTAAAATTAGTACACGCAATTAAAAGTAAAAATAAAAAAAAAACAGTTTCATTCAAAACCACAGTTGTGTTTTCATAGTTGTGGTATTATCAAATTAAAACTCAAACTAAAATGTATACTAACCACTACACAGAATATGACACATTAATCAACACCTTTACATGCTACAACAGTGTGTATGCTGGAAAAAAAAACAACAGAATCCTCACATGTACTATAATAGCACCTTTTTGTTGTTAAGTCAGCACGTGACTGAGTAGGTGGTGTTTTCACAATTCCGCCTGTTTACACAAAGATAGAATTTTGTGTAATTTAAATGTTTAACAAAAGGTTAAGAAATGATTCCGTTTTCAAATGTTTACATTTACAATAAACAAACCTGATTTGATTTCGTGGCATATGTAATTACTGTTAAAACTACTATTGAGCTACTGTAGTTTGAATTAGTGATGCACCAATAAGAAATTTACCGATAAACCGATAATTGCTTTAGATATGTACTGATAACCAATACCGATCTGATATAATATCTATACCTTCTGGCTTCTGATTCTTTCAATGAAAATCAGAATTTTCTCAATAATTGTGAGTATCATACAAGAAATTAATGATGCTATAATCACAACAGATGACATTATTGGCATAATGTTGTGATAAATGTGTTTGTATTATGATGGTACTTGAAATAATTTTGGTTCTCTGTATTGAAATTATTATTCTGTTTGTTTAGCTGGTGAAACTGACAAACACAATGAAACTTCTGAAATTCAAGGAGAGAATAAGCTGTCACTGTCAACAGGTCCAAGCTTTCCATCAAAACCTATAACAGATGATGATGGATCATCACCTCGTGAAGTAGAAGCTGATCAACCAAAGAAAAGAAAAGATTGTGTCATACAACAAGTTCAGAATGTAAGGGGTATGAAAAAAGAGAAGGATAAAGATGTAGATGATATATCCCAAAGTAGGAGTAAAACTGATGAAACTACAGAAAAGGAAAGGAGAAGTGAGTTTCTAGGCTTTTTTGAAAGGGCTAGGAATTTGTCTTGAATTCCTACACTGTAAAATGTAATGGTTATTTTAACCCTCATTTGGTTACATGAGTTTCAATGCGGTAATTCATATTGTCAGTGGAGAAACAAGATATGTTGAGAAAAAAGAATCTCTATATATAATTGCTTAGTGATGACTATGTATCAATCATTGCTGATGGTACTAAGGTCTCTACCTTTCTGTGTACTTGAAAGCTGGGGCCGGAAGAAGTAAGTGTAAGCCTGATTGCAGTCCAAGTACACAGATCATTGATGAACTGACAGAAGTACTCCTTCAAGGTTCTAAATTATGACTTCCATGTCTGAAACTGAACAACTTATTATGCTTACTTAATCATTGCATAATATTTACACTGTTTCTCTGCTATATGCAACAGTTATTAGCAGTTTTACAACCTTTCTGTACCTCAAAGGTGCATTCTTTTATGCAACACGCCCATTAATTGACCGAGCCCCCGGGAATGACACAACTTCCTTAACTACATATACAACGCATAGTCGCTCAAGTGACACAAACATATATATATAATTATTAAACCCCGTAGAAAGCAATTATAGGGATGGCCCTACGGGCCATGAAAAGTTTATTTGTGATAAATTCTATGAATTTTTACCAATAATACACAAATAACATATGTACTAATAACAAATAACAAAATTAATAACATTCATACATTTATATACTCAACAAATAATTGAATATGAACTATATAATTATGTACTTTTTATACTAATCAATAAAGACAAAAACAAAAGAAACTATCAACCAATGAGGGTAAAGTAACCCAGTTATTTATACAGTGTTTATAATAGAAATTTACCCTCTGAATTAATTTTGAGACCACACCCATTAAATTACTAAATTTAGAACAAGATATATATAATTATGTGGAACAGTATCCCTATGATTGCTTTGTACCTGAAAAGAAATGTACAGCCTATTATAATTATAGGCTCGGATGATTAATTGATTAATTAATTAATTATGCAATGTATTTGACTGTGAAATCTTTAATATTGATAGCAATTGTAAATAGCAAAAGTACAATGAGTAGAAAAAGAGTATATAGTTGTATGCAATAGTGTTACTGTAGAATTGTTAATTTTATTGTTGATGTTAGTACATAACAAACAGTGTAGCTACAATGAGATTTATCCATTCTTACATGTAAATTATGATGGTTTGCATGATACATGTATAAATCATTATAGAATTTTCATAACCAATTACTTGAAATCATTTAAGATTATCTCATATTTCATGTAGACTTAGATGATAAGACAGATAGTGGCAGTGAAAGGAAAGTAAAGTCTAATACAGACAAATGGAAAAAGCGAATGAGGACTATGTGTGAGTAAACATACCTAATACAAACCTACCTACATGTACATTGGTATGTAAACTGATGACATAATTGAAATTCTTGCTTAATGAGACAAAATTTGGTTGTGATAAATTACTACATATAAGAATAGTATTGTAGCTATATTACACATTCAAAATAGTATAATACACTATATAAATATATGAACCCAAAATGTCTTCACAAAAGATATTAAATTTACCATACAGGTGTATGCTTCAGTGTACCAGGTTTAGTCATACTAGGAGCTGTAGTATGTCTGTTAATAGAACTAATATCTCAGTCACAGAATGGAAGTGTTAATATCACTGATTCTAGTCTAGTTGCACTCAATCCTGATGGGTTTAGAGGTGATCTAAACCAAATACAACTAACACTGGAAACTGAAGATGAGAACAAAGAAGTTGAAGTTTTCAAACAGCCATGCGATGAAGTATCAGTATCATCTCATAATTTGACTGTTAACAAGATGCAAGAGCTAGTCAGTAATTCTTTTAATCGTCAAGCATACAATTACAATGGTGAAGATAAGCCAATATATGGAGTGGAAGGATCCGTTTTATATTTTATAATATCATCTAATGCTTCTGATGCCAATCAAATTTTTTGCCCTCGCTTATCCATTTTTAATAATAACAATTTATATCAAGTTGCAATAGGCATTCATGTCAACGTTGAAGGAAATATTGCTCAATCTCCATGTTTCCCAGTCAACACATCGGACAATCCAGCTGTAGGTACATGGTCTTATACATTTGAGAACTCAGAATATATTTATGTGACTATTGAGAAAGGTGGAGGTGTTGTAGTCAATGGTATGATATCAGGAACTATAAGACTATATGAGAAAATGGCAGATCCAGTTAAAGGCTGCTCTGATTCAAAAACTTTGATTTCTGAATCAAGAACGTGCAGAGTAGATATTTGTGAGAAAGAATGTATCACATACAATCCACCAAAACAATGCATCTTCTTACAATCTTTTAGTAGCTCTAACAGTAAGATAAGGTATGAGACCGAAAGAGCATGTTTCACTTTTAAAGCAATGATTTGTTTAATTGTGGCTGCTGTTGTACTTTTACTGTATATACTGTTAGTGTACCTAGGTTGTAAGCACGTTCATTTATCATCGTGTATACTACATTGTACACAATGTATTGTTGAAAGTGACAATATCAAACTAACCACAAGTCCTACGAATGGGGACTACCAATTGATAGATGATAATACTTCAAAAATTTGTTAACTACTATATGAAATGCAGTCTCTATTTTATTGTGCAATGTATTGTGTGATTTATATGTTATGTTAGTAGTGTTCTGTATATTTTTAATCTTTTATATTGAGAAATTTATTTTTTATGTATACAATATTCATTCATTATTACGTTTTTAGGTTTGTATACAAAAATAGTTTGTTCCAAGTGAAATTTCAGAAATTGGCATTAGTTGATGTCATGTTTGATGGGTGGTGTTACACTACAGAGGAGAATAAGATTATAATGTAAATTAAAAGATGACATTCATGATCAAAGGACATGTCTCTTACCAAAAAGAATATCCCCATCGTTTATCCAGATAGCAAACTAACGCATGTAACAAATCCTTATTCACTGAAGAACAAGTACTTTTTCTTCTGTTCACTTCCACTATAGGTTTACAAGGTTTGTCATATTGGTAACAATATCCAAAATACCCTTCTCCTTTCTGGGCATAAATACACACATCATAGCTTGCACCCTATATGTAATGAAAATAGGATTATGTGTGTGTGTGTGTGTGTGTCTACTGTATTCATGTGATGTCTTTATCTTTATTCATTCCTGTTATATACATGTATGTATAAAATAAAGTGTTGAATGTATTTCAAATAAGAAATAGATAACATTTATGTTGTTATATAATTATATAAAAATTTGAAGCATGCTTTAATTAATCAATATCTTGGTTTGTTGAAACTAACGCCTAATAAAACACCTCAGCTCACATGAATGCAAAAGTATACATAAATCAAAACTTTGTGAATTTTAAGCCAAGGGTTACACCTTATAACCTATAAGTGTTATAGCTACCCCCCTCCTGTCATCCCATCATACTTAAAAGGTAAAATGTTGAATTGGTATTATAATTATTATAAATTTATACAATATGTAACCAACATACATGTCTTTGATTTTGTGCAATTTTTTGGTAATCATCTTCAGAAAACCATGCCTCCTCAACAGCAAGATCTTTATTTTTATCTTTATCCGATTTCTTAGAATTCTCTGCAATTGCTTGCTTCTGCAATTCCTGAGCTTTTTCAAGATCCACCCAGTAAGTGATAGTAATTATCAAGACTTCATCTTTACCAACTTGTCCTACTCCAGAGTTATTTGATTGGTGTGCATCATATCCATACCTAGTTTCTGCCATTTTCAGGGGTCTGGCTTGTCAGACTACACCTCTCACATCCTTTATGTAAGGTAGTGGTCAGATTATGAAAGTATATCTTTCTAATTGTTGTCATAACATAACCAGGATACCTGACAAGGTTGACAACAACAGATTACACTGGAAATACATAAATAAAATATTTGCTATGCACACATATGTAATTACAACTACATCACTATATCTACAAGATACAGTATTTGGATCAGGATTGTATACATTATTATAAATATGAAGGTATATAATTAAAACAGATAATTACAGAATCAGTTTATTCCCATGTATGTGTTATATTTTTTCCTCCTTGAATACCGTCTTATAATCAAATGATACACATGATAAATAGAACAAATCATGAAAGAGAGAAACAATGCTCCGCTTCCAGCAATATTCAGAACCCAGAATACCGTATTCCACGAAAGTTTTCTCTGTGTTGATACACCAACATCAATATGGTTTATTTGTGAATTCCAGTCGTAGTTAGGTGCAGAGTAACCAAGAATTACCCAACTATTAACAGCATTATTAGACGTGGCAAACTCAACAGAACATTCATCACCATTTTCAGTCACTTTACAAGGTGTGTACTCTGACATATATTCCAACAGCGAAAGTCTTTTCAGATTCGCAATGGTGTTATAATAAACATATGTATTCCTCCATTTTGTTTTCATAGCCATAAAATAATATCCTCTCTGTGTGACAGTGAAGGTCGCATTTGAACATACAATCTCTCCCGGTCCACCAACTTTAAATGACTGTTGAAATACTGGTTTACGTGCTATAGAAACACTCATGAAAAGCTCATAATCCTCTATATCTCCAAAACCATACAGAGTAGTGTTTGAGGGCTTTGTAGCATTCCCAAGACATATAATATAATGCAGTACAGATGCTTCCATCATGTATATGTATATTTGATCCAGTGCAGGCTGATCATTTGCCAATGTCACAATTGTTTGATTTTCATATGAAGTTTCAGTGTTAGTTTTTAGTTTTGTTGAAGGAATTGCAAGGACGTAATTAACATGAGCTTCGTCACCGTCTAATACAACCTCACTAACTGATAAATCAGCCTTCATTACATTTGATACTTCAAATGTTCCTAGTACAATCGTATCATTATCAGCAATTACTACTCGGGAATAGAGATTAGGATACACTGATAGTTCTACCATTGATACTGTAATTATGGTTATCGCCAGTATAGATAATCCAGCTGTAATTACTAAAACTAACATATACGAAAAATCAATTTTTCTTCTTTTTGGCGGATGAACTAGTAATGATTCACCTATACATAAAAATATATATGATTATAACATAATTTTTATACATGGATTTGGCTAAGTATTGTCACGTGACTTTCACTCATGGCAGCTACTGCCTACTGGTTGGCAAAGAGCAGTTTATAATTAGCATAAAGGTGGAAAAGTTAGTGCTCATAATTCCAGGTGCAAAGATATTCAAAAGTTAAGCTACAGTACCTTCTCAAGGCTTGTCATGAATGAGGAGGGCCTGAATGCAAAAATTTATATTTACCTGTATAGCGTTCTCAACAAAGTTTCGCATGTTTGACAGGCTCGCAGCTGATTTTTTGACAGAAGCTCTATACTCTTCTTCCAAATTAGAAACTTATTTTTAACAGCTGTATAGTCATTTGTGCCACCAAACGCACCACAGCTGTACTAACATCTCTTCTGTTTGCTAACCAGTAGCAAAATTATATCGGATCTCAATACTTCAGTGCTAGAAATTAACTCAGCCGAATCCATGTCGATATTTAGCCATGTTGTACTTCTAATCATGCAAATCCTGAAACTTAAACTTTTTGTATGGGTCTGAGTCTAACTGAAGTAGTATTCGTACTAGGATTTAGTCCTAAAACTAAAACCTTCTGTATCTTCTGTCTACTCTGGTATCAATATTTAAAACATACATTCATTGTCAATGGAACAATTATGATCCTCATCCACACCATTAGTACCCTTCACAACTTTTTCAAAAGCAATCGAAACGTTTGGACCAAGTTTTTTCCGAAATATATTTCTTAAAGCATCAAACTTCATTTTGTTGTTTCTTGAGACTTCAATCCATTGATCTAACATATCAGACAAACTACTTCTCAATACGCTCCCTCCAATTACATTGTTGATATCCTCGATGTCTTTCTCTTCAAGCTGATTGACTGCTTTAGACAGCTGGTAATGGTACATCTCCACCAAGCACTGAATACTGCTCTGAGCTGAATGACGTTATGGACTATGGAATTTCAATTAATAATAATTAAAATTAATTTAAAAAAAGCTAATTTTTATGTAATGCAATAATAATAATTTAGCATCTTTAAAACATTTCTCTGATAAATGTTGTTAGTGTGATTTCTGAGATGATGCAATCTTTGAAAATTCATTAGTTCACTAACAACATTTATTAAATTTTATCTATTGTTTATTGTTATGACATTACTATATTCATAGACCTGATGTAAGTAAAAAGAAAATTCCTTCTCGCAATAAATACATATATAAGAATTGCAACAATATACACTACACATTATAGTCCCTAATCAGTTTTGAAATCAAGACAGACAGGTTCAACAGCTCTTCTAGTATCAAAAGCTTTTTCCTAGTATAACACAGGGTCTTGAGCTATTGATAAAGTTCTGTTGATAAAAGGTAGTACATTTTGTCCAAACCATTGTCGATCGTATCCAAGATGATGTCCAGGATAACTTAGAAAGTGAAGACGACCATTAGTGTGTAAATACTGGAGACCAAGTAAATCCTAAAAAAACAGTTATGAATTTTGTTATTATTTTCATTATCTACTTTGTTTTATATACAAATGTCAAGGCAGCTGACAGAAATTATTTTTGTGCTGGCAAAATTAGTCAAAAATCCAATCATTACAAAGACAATGTTATGAACACTGTTATTATTGTAATATCCTTTTTTGGTAAAATAGTAATTTTGTATAACTGTCTTTACCTAAAACAGAAATACTAACAATCTTGAACTCAATCGCCTGAAAAGGATATTTTTTATCCCACGTAAACCTTATAGAGCTAGCAATACAAACACTCTTTGCAACACATGACTAACACTTGATACTTCAGTATATGACAAACCTCAGTATAGATTTTACTCTCAAATAAACTGTATGTTTCTACTGCTTGTCCAGATCTATAAAACCCAAACCACTGAAAATATAAAGAAACAGATGATAAAATCTGAAATGATTCACTTAAAATTCAGTGTGACTAATAATTTATTAAGTAATAAAATTTGTATTCCAGACATTTACAAGTTATGTTGTCTTCTTTGTACTCAACAATTAGTTGCAGACAAAAATATATGTTAAGCTAATTACAATAACAGCCAACAGTACAATAGTTATTATTGAATACAAAACTCCCTATCATGCCTAGTCAACAAGTATTACAAAAATATTGAAAGCAGCACAGTCTAAACAGCAAACAGTTCTACAAAAACATTATCTAAAAGTGCTACTATTTACTTTTCTAATTCCCTAATTATGTTTTCATATCTATAGTAAACGATTGTCATAGTTATAGTTGTTCCTTCATATTTCCCAATGACACACCAATGGTGGTCATAGTTATAGTTAAGTAACTGTTAGTTCCCTTCAGTATTCCCTAATAGTGGTCATAGTTACGGTTAATAGATAGTCATAGCTTCTTTATTGTTCCCCAATGCTGTGCTGATGGTGGTCATAGTTACAGTTTCTAACAGTATTCATAGTAACAGTGGTCATACATGCAGTTAGCTCCCCCAAATGATGCAGCATTGTTGTTATGAGATTTAACTAATAGTATAGTTGAATTCTCATCTCGATTACTGCCTTTACTTCCTTCATTAGATTAGGTAGTTATTGTAGATATACATACACGTCATACAAAAATTCCCTTAACGTGCAATAGTCTCGGTAAAATTATGTATAATTATACATTATGGAATACACACACATTATAACCTATAGTACATTACTGTATTCTGTCCTTTCATGATGAATACACAAGACAAAGGAAATTGAATTAATTTGTCAGACATAATAGAGTTGTTTGGAAACAGGTAAGTCTTGTGTTAACAAGTCAGTTAAAACCACATTCACATGCTATTATTATAGCTTGAATACACTGTACCTAGAACAAATACCATCATGTTTATGACATATATACAATGACCATGTGTTTGACATGTGGATTCAATAAAACCCTCTAAAACATTAAATCACAAAACTGATAAACAATTCCTGGAATTAAAGTCAATATTGAATAGTTAATTGTGGTGAAATCATTCAAAGGAAGAGCCAGAGGGACCAAGCCCCTCACATATATGTAAAAGGAGGGCCAATAATTTACTACTGTCAATTGCCCCATCCCTCCTCATACAACAAACAGCAAATAATATAATAATATAATTATATATAATGTACATATATGATACACCTGAATGCTTATTGTTTATTTATTATGAATGTACTCACTGATGTTTCAATAGGTTGTATCATTTTGTCCTCTGTGAATTTTATTAATACAAAGTTACTAAGATTTGATAACCTCTCTTTATAGACAGGATTAAATGTCTGAATAACAGAATAAATAAATTATTAACAGGATAATAGGTTAAAGTTCAGGTTATGTCACTCTAATATACTATACTATTTCTGAATAATAATAATAATTTTAATTTTTTTAAATCTTAATCTCACTTACTATTTCTTGATTTATATCGGGTAGAAATATACAGAATAATTTATACTCTTCTTCATCGTAAGGGTCATGATAATATTCTGCTTGAACTATACTATAAAAAATAGATAAAATATAATTGAAGTTCCAAGTAGTAGTATAATGACAGCTATACTATGTATGTACTATGTTATGAATGAGTAATTATGAATTATATAGTTCAGACACACACAGTCCATACATTGAATTATCTCATTATGATGTATCTTATAAAGAATGATGGGTTATTTGAATATCAATTTCTGAGTAAGTAATTATATAATTTCAAGGGATTAGAGTACAGCCCACTTGGGAATGGCCTAGGTCATAACTAGATCTCATGATACACATCATACACTAATTGTATTGTGTGGTTTTGGAATCAAGTTCATGTTATTTTATACAGGCTGGGAAGAACACATAAAAATCCACTAATATATAAATTATAAATTATGTTACATGAAATATAGTGTGCTACCATGGCATCTGTTTGATGTGGTTAGTTGTAATAATATTTTTCATAGATACAGTTACATCATCAGACATTCAGCTGCTAAATCTATATAAAGCATGGCTAGTTGGTATATATGCCACCTGCTGGTATTCAAAATCCAAACTATGCATTATATAATGATATGTAATAGTATACATTATTAAATAACAAGACAGCAAAAGGAAATTGTTACATTCCCATTGCCAAATTACTTTAATACACAGGAATGCATAGAAATACTTCCTTCACTAGTATGTAATCATGACTTGCAGGGCTATTCCTGTTATTGCTTTTCCATGGGTTCAGTGTATGTTTATATTTATAATAATTATATATTTGCTTGTCATTCTGAGAGCTGGGTTAATTAATCAGCATGGTCCGTATACGAATACACGTTCGAGCCATACCAGAACAACAGAACGAAATCAGATTATGGTACCTACAATTAGTAGTTGTTGTATCATAAAAACATTAAGAAATGAATACAATGGAAAAACAAGTAACCATAGTAGGACTGAGAAAGAAGCCATCAGAAATGTTTAGTCAACATTTTTTCTCCAAAATATCATGTTATGTTATTTCTAATAACTTAGTTAGATTTAGAATGAAGTTATAATTACATTACACACCTTATATTATTAGTGGAACATACTTTACATTTCAGTGACATAGATTACTTTCTGTAGCTTAGCAACAAAATTAAATTGACAAATTCCACACACCAACCTCCACATAAAGATACTCTATTGTTTCATTGTTTTCATGACAATGACATTCCTACAAATAAACTGATTAGTACATTTATTATAATCAGATGTACGTAGTTAACTAAACTATATCTAAATTACAGGTCTATTGTAATAACTACATGTATAATTAACTAATATAAAAATGACTAATAATGGGCATTTTCAGTTAGTAAACTAAAACCCTTTTAGTAAGCCTAAATAGTTAATTAACTATAATGTGAGAAACAAGTCATACTATAACTAAAAGTGGTCATTATTGTCATACTAAAACAACACTCTACTCATCTTCTATTTTCAGTTTTAGATCAATCTTTGTGTGTTATGTAGGCTCAGTGAATTCATGGCTCATAGTGTGTAATTAATGTATAATCTACTTATTAAAAGAAATGCAGAATCAAAATAACTTGTAAATAATGCTACTATGAATAAGACTGTAATATTATGAAGAGCGAACATATAAACTGATTTCAGATACAAGAAAGAATCTTGTACGTAATGACTTGAGACAATTGGACTACCATAAATACTACATTGTATATATATGCTTAATCGTCTAGTTGTATAGTCATATCATGTTTTAAGGGCTAGTCAAACTAGAGTATAAAAACAAGCCCTGTTTTTGGTTCTCGTATGTTTGCAGTTCAATATTAATTTTGAATAACCTACTACATGTATTGAGTCATCACAATGTAAATTATATTTTTCAGTTGAATTTATATCTAATGGTGCTATGACTGGTGCTCGTACAGTCTAAGAGCAGTTCACTCTCTTTCCATCAACTTTGTTGATTATTCGTGAGAGTATTATGGGAAGTTTCTTCGTGTAGCAGTCACAACTGTAAATAGTAACAAAACTACAACCCACCCACTATTTATAGTGCCTAAACAGATGATACTGCCTAGAATGGTATGATCTAATTCAATGACTCCTACATGAAAAAAAGCACCTGTATGATCACACTCAACACATTCTATCTCCTACATGTAAGCACATCCTGTGGGAGAACACCACAGGATTGCACATCACATAGGTATACATGTTAAAACATGTCTCAATTGTACAAAGAATTGCAGAAGTCAAGAAGTGATCTATATTACAATAATTGATACTTACTAATCCTGTATGAAGGACAGGTATACTCCGAGTGTAAGAAATCGTCTGAAGAAATGACAGAATATGCTTGTCTCTCCGATACAGTTAGGAAATCCAAATACACCTTGATGTTGTCCTCCGACTGGTATCAAATTATAAATATGAACCGTTCCACATCTTTGAACAAGAGCACGACTAGAGGAGAGGTTGTGAAAGAGGAAAGGAAGTTGTGCAAAAGAAGAGGAGGTTATGAGAGGAGGGAAAGAAAGAAAATGATAGTGCACTGGGCTGAAAATTATGACATAAAAGCTAGTAAATGGCTACATGTACATGTACAGTACTGAATACTAGATGTACTGTTACTGGATTATATTACCATTAATAAAATAAGCTTAAGTTCTTATTCAATAAACACTTGTTGTTATCATAATAATCATGACGTGCGAATTTGCAATTGGAACTGTTTGAGGTAAATCTGTAAACAAGTAATAATATATTTATAACTGCATCTACAATCATCAATAAAGCTGCACTACAAAAGTTATATTTATGTCCAACATTACCATCAAAATCTCATGAATATCATTATGTGGTTGACTTGTGGTTAAAAAATTAAACTGATTTTATCGGTTAGTACAGTTGCAAGGGATAGCATAAATTTCAATCTAGTTTGCCATACCGGTTTGTTGTGGGTACATGCATGCATGATGTTACTATGACATTATGTGCACCAAGTATAAACGTGTACACTAGAATAAATTAAATTATGTGTTTGCAGGTTTCCAAACCCTTTTTTGGCAAATACAGTGATTGACATATGAAATGTGACAATAATTATACTGCTTCAACTAATTGGCTATAAATAGTTATAAACACAATTTGGCATTAGCTTACTGTATTCATAATAATCTGAACAACCAACTAATTGTTAAATCCTGGCATCTGTACTAACCAATAAATTAGTATTTTAACAATTTTGTTTTTGCAGTGTATAGTTGGAAAGTGAAGATTTTTTAGTCACTGGAGGATGCATGGTTTTAAAACAACTGACACAATTAAGTGCTACTTTAGAATGTACATCTAATTATCTGTAAGATTGTGTGAACCTTCTCCCTCAACCTGAAGGAGGTAGTGTCACTGAGTTAAAATGCCCATATATGGCTAGACAAGACTGGAGCTCCAATCACCATAAGAGTGCTTTTGCAATTTGTATGTATTATCTACCAACCTCATGAATGGGAGGGAGCATTACGTTAGAATGCCTGTACAGACTGGAGGTCATAAGAATCAATTAAAGAATTTTGCATTACAATAGAACTATCTACCCAACTCATAAATGGAAAAGAGTAATGTTAGAATGCCCAAAAATGGCTGGACAGACTGGAGGTCATAGAATGCCCACATATGGCTGGAGCTCTTATCACTCCACAGAATCATATGACCAGTAATGTTTATGCAATATCAGTACATCATGATGTAAGTGTATTGTACATTAAAGAAATTATTGTTATGCATACGTAGGTCACATGATTAGAATTACAAACTTGATCACATGAATAAACAAAGAAACAAATTATATTACAAGCGAGGATCACATGACTGGAACCAAAGTAACAAATTATTACAAACATGGGTCTCATGACTATATAGAACAAAGAAAAACATTTTGAATCCCATGACTAGAACTAACGAAAAACATTTTGGATCACATGACTAGAACTAAAGAAAAACATTGTGGATCACATGACTTAAACTAATCACATGACTTTAACTAAAGAAACAAATCAGTACAAATTCAGATCACATGACTAGAGCTGCAACAATATAACACTTACATAAATATCTGCAGGAAACACAACTGAACATTTATATAAAATTGATACTCACAGAAACTGGGCTCCTTGAGAAAATCCAATAGCATTGAATCCATTAGTGAGTTTTGAATCACCTGAGAGCTCTTTGCAAGCCATTTCAATTTGAGTGTTTGCATTGAGAAAGAAACTATTATATGAATCCTGATGAGAGAGGAGATACAATGAGCATCATTATACATGCACATACATAATAGTACTATTCACAGTGTGATGAACTGTACTAAAGTCTGTTCACATTCATGATGACCTCAGAATTAGTACAGGATGATCTTATATGTAATATAATGTACAGTTTAATGTCATAAGGTTAATACTGTTACTCAATAATGAAGCAAAATTATGACATCCAAAATTATGACATGCACACAAACGAACAGGAAGATTAATTATATGAAAATGGTGCCTGTGTTGGTCATTCCACTTTCTCACCTGTCTCATCTTTAAATGCATTACCTCATAGATACATTACTATTTCTTGTTGGCTAATTAGAATTTAAGAATATATACCTCTTGAAGATTATTTCCAAATTTTAGAGACTTAACATAAATTCCAGGTAAAAGTTTTTCAATATTCAGTTTGAATGCACCTGCTCCAAAACTGGAGCAACAATTATCACCTGCAAGGTATGTACATATAATTATATTACATATGCATACATACCTACGTACATACGTACATATGTACATGTGTACGTACGTACGTATGTACATATGTACATACATACATACATACATACATAACATACATACATACATAACATACATACATACATACATACATGCATACATACATAGTTACATACATACATACATACATACATACATACATACATACATACACACATACATATAACGTACATATATACTAGTATTGTAAGTACTTTAGCCAGAGTAAAATTTGTAAACAATAATTGCTGAGATATGTCAAAACAATTAATAAGTTTTTTTTATTAAATTCTAGTGTAAAAACAGCATTGGTCTAGTTAAAATTGTAAACTTCTGAACAAACGTTGTAGTGTGTTCATTTACCAGACAAAATAGGAGAGTTTGGTTATATAGAATAATAATGATGTTGCTAAACATTATGTCAGCTCCGTATAGTATACTGAGTCAAAGCAGCGACCAGTGAACATGATGACATCTTGTTTCGCAACTTGTAGGCAGCCAAAAACATTATGTTCCTAATGGATAGTACATTTGTACTTTTAATTAGAAACATAATGAACATGTTTATAACGGAAAGTAAACATTGTATTTTCAATTAGAAATAATGATAATATTGGCTGCTTTGAGATACTCTCATTATTATAATTTATACCTCTTTATTAACATTTGTGTTATAATGATTCCTGAGACATAAAGTAAATTAAACTAACATATTCAAACAAATAACTTTTACACACTGCAAAATAGAATTGTTAAAATAACATATAATATTGGTTAGTGCAGTCACAAAGTTTTAACAGCTAGTTAATTCATTGGAGTTGATTATTGAGGCTTATTAACACGGTATGAATTAATAAAAAACTGATTGTTTTGACTCGAAGGTTCAGTTTTTATTAATTTTATTATTAGCAGTGTTAATAAGGCGGCTCTGAGCTCAAGTAGAGGGATCCAAATGATGTAATATGATGTTAATAGCCAATAAGGCTCAATAATCAACTCCCTACACATGGCTTGTAATTATAATTATTTTGGGTGGAGTTAGCTTTAATGACATATTCTTTTTTTGATGGCTTTAATACTCGCATTTCGTTTCCAGAAGAGTTTTGGTCTCTTAAAGACCTCTTCAATCTTTACTAATACTCGACAGTCCAGTTGTGTTCCTGTTGATGCATTAACAAGTTTGAATGAGGAACAAATCCAGGTATTAATCATTTATATATATATATATATATATAATATATATATATATAATTATGTAATTATACAATCATAGTATTAATTATTATTTTAGTTCTAATTTTAATAAGCTAAGAGATACTGTGAGAAGTTTCTGTGATAAAGAGTTAACCCCTTATGCAGACGAGATCGATCGGAATAACGAATTTCCTCAATTAAGAGTGAGTGGGTGTGGCTAGGTATTAAGGATGTCATTTCTAATCCTCATTAGGAATTTTGGAAGAAGTTAGGTTCTCTGGGATTATTGGGAATAACGACTCCAGGTATATGGTGATTATAATTAGAAGATTTCCTTACACTCTCTCTCTCTCAACCGCAAGAAAAATATGGTGGTGCTGGTATGGGGTATTTAGAGCACTGTATTGCAATGGAGGAGATGTCTTGAGCTAGCGCTTCTATTGCTTTGAGCTATGGAGCACACTCATGTCTTTGTGTGAACCAGATTGTTAGGAATGGAACTGAAGAACAGAAACATAAATATCTACCAAAAGTACGAAGACTTTAAATGAGGCCCTTCATAACTTATAATTACTTTTCTCTCTCTGTGTCTCTCTTTTTATTACACACACACACACAAATTAGCTGATAAGTGGTGAACACATTGGTGCATTGGCCTTGACCGAATTTAATTCAGGATCAGTGGAACTCAGAGCTGATAAACAAAGTGATCACTGTGATAATTAGATGATACAATATCCTCCTCCTCCTCCTCCTCTTGTCAGGTGATTACTACATACTAAATGGTAGCAAGCTTTGGATTACTAATGGACCAGATGCAGATGTTATTGTGGTGTATGCTAAAACCGAACCAAGAAGAAATGAAGTCACCACATTCCTTATTGAGAAGGTAAAATAGTATTTCAAAAAATAGAAATTTATATTTACTGTTAACCTCTCTATCCATTCTATCTATCTATCTATTTGTCTATCTATCTGTCTGTTTGTCTGTCTATCTCTCTATCTATCTATCTATCTATCTATCTACCTGTCTATCTATCTTGTATACATATATGTCGACATTAGGACATGGATGGTTTCGGTACTGGTCCAAAATTTGATAAACTTGGGATGAGAGGTTCAAATACTGGTGAACTAATTTTTGATTACTGCAAAGTACCTGGTCAGTCAGTTTCTCTTCTTTCTCATACTACTTCATTTTTTTTTATAGCTGCTAATATAGTTGGTGAAATAAATAAAGGAGTTTATGTATTGATGAGTGGACTTGACTTTGAAAGATGTGTTCTTGCAGCTGGTCCTGTTGGAGTAATGCAAGCTTGTGTAGACACTGCATTTCCATATATGCACATGAGAAAACAGTTTGGAGACAAAATTGGACATTTTCAGTTGCTTCAAGGGAAAATGGCCGACATGTACACACGTTTGAGTGCTTGCCGAAGTTATGTATATGCTGTTGCCAGGTCATGTGACAGTGGTAATGCATCAAGTAAAGATTGTGTAGGTGCTATTTTATATGCTGCAGAAAATGCCACACAAGTAGCTTTAGATGCTATTCAGTGTTTAGGTAAATATGGTTGATTGGCTATTGTAATCTACCTCACACTCATACATACATCATCCCATGGTTTGGTCTCAATCTCATGTTTTAGCCTGAATTAATATTTAAATTTTTCTAGGTGGCAATGGATATATTAATGACTACCCAACAGGCCGATATTTACGAGATGCTAAGCTGTACGAGATAGGAGCCAGTACAAGTGAAATTAGAAGATATTTGCTTGGTAGATACTTCAACGCCATGTTCCAAGATTAATTTAAAATATATGCATTATAATATTAATAATAAATAAATTATATCTACCATGTATGTATGTATGTATAATGTAATCAGGTAGCAAATTAACCAGCTATTAGAGACAGTACGTTAGCCGCTCGGAAATCACCACTAAAATACAGATAATTGCTGAACCAACATCTTCAATTTTAAAATCTGATGTAGTGATGTAATAATCCTCTTCCCCACACCAACCATCCTTCATAGAAATGCTTTTTTTTATTTCCCAGGTCTTCTACTGTCATTGGGTTTTTAATAATGTTCATGTGGCTAACGTACTGTCCCTAATGACTATACTCGTGTTTTAAAAGTAATGGATTGATATTTTATATACATACATATATACATAATTAGTTAATAATACATACATGCATGCACACATAATTATATATGTAACATACATAATTATGTATCGTACAGTATATATAATTACACTACCATTTATAGTACATACATATATACTAGTATTAATTCATTGGATCATCCACTCACCCATCCCATGCCATATGACCAATGGTACCATTGTACCACCAGTAGCTTTGTCCAGTGTTCCCTCCACAAAACATAATAATAGAAGTAGAAGTACAACTAAACAACTTAGATTGTGATTGTATTGCTGATGATGCATTTTCTTGGCAAGAGGAGGAGCTGCAACTCCACCCAGTATTAAGATGTTGAAATGACTAGATGTATTATACTACGGTGGTTGTATATTATCAGTAAATGTGATTCTCATTTGTATATTTAAAGAACAGACAATGATAGTGATAGTATTATTTTCTAGTGTTAGTCTAATTCCTCCTTTTCAAAGACTGCTGCAAAATACATTAAAAAAGTTTGTTTTGAGGATATGTTGTAGTTTGTACACGTGATTCCCATTGCATTGTATTTTAGTCAAAGGAACATATAGCTGGATCTAATTATAATTACATTACAATTAATAATGCTATATTGTAGTATTATGCCAGCATTTTATCTTCCTCACTGCATGCAAACACAAAATAGATGTAGTGGTGAAATAACTCATTCAACATTTGCAACTTGCAAGGAATAATATAAATTACATAGTTAGTTATCAGGTTGCGACTACATGGAAATGATGGAAGTGATACTGTAACAAATACTTTGTACTAACAAATTGTTAGAATATTAGAATAGCTGAAGCAAACGTAGTTGCTTTTATTTGTCGACAAATAACTCTTTTATGGTGTTTCTTGTTAAATTAAATTTATGGTTGCAGGTTTTTTTTAAATTTAAACCATTTGTTGTTTGGCATCAGTAATTTTTTTGCGTCAACAGCATGCAACTAATTAACTTCAATCCTAATAACTGAGTTATTCTAACCATTCTGTCTTGCATCATATAACTGCATTAATACATAATAATTGCATGAATTGTCTTTGCACAGAACAAAATAATGAAACATTGCAGAATCTAAAATAATATATTATCGTTTCGAAACAGAAACATACATACATCATAAAACTAACAATGAATACTGCAAAATATAATAATAACCAATTTTAGTTACCATATATGGTAAATGGCTACATAGTTTACCGGTAGCTGATGAAGTGTACTGATAAATCAAAAGATACTGAAATTTAAACATTACCACAATATTATTTCACCTAATTAGTATACTATTTCATGATACAAAAGGAGATGATTGTATTTTAGGGAAAGAGGTGGAAGCAGTTACTGAGGGAACCGAACGACTCTTGCTTCGTCCATACAAATGCACTACAGATGTTCTTCTTGTAGCATAAACTGTTGGAGGTCTTATAGGAACATCAGAATATCTTCTTGTTAACAAAGAAGGAGGATTGCTTGACTTTTGACTGCATGAGGGAAATTACCAGTGTCATTGTCAGGTGTATGGATCGATATACATGTTATATATGACTGAATAATATAGTGAACAAATACAATTGCAATTGCTACATGGGGTTTTCTATTTCTGCAAACTAAATTTTTGTTTATCAGTCTGTTAACATTTGCGATGATCTCAAAATTATGATGTGATGATTTTATATGTAATATAGTGTATAGTTAATGATTATAGTGTAACTGAATGAAGCAATGAAATTTTACATAGAATGGGAAAGATAATTATTATGAAAATGGTGTAGGAAAAAGATTGTTGGTCATTCCAAACAAAGATTAGGAACAATTTTATGAGGTCAGGGTGAATATGAATGACCTTTAGTTAAACTTGATCACTAATGATGAGTAATGTTTCATATAAAACTGAAATGATTACCTTTTACTTTTTTTCAATTGCTGTTCTTGATAATAGTGCTTTGCAGCTATAACAGTTGCCTGAACAAGTTGTACAATTCTTCTACAGCAATGTATTTCTGTCAATGATAGAACATCACTCTTCTTTCGAAACTGTTTCTCCCAATGTTCCCTGCATGATGGAAAAATTAAATGAACCATTCTAATTTCACACTCCATACGACTAACTCTGTTCCTCCAGGAAATGAGCTCCATAAACCCTGTCCATGATTGGCTAGGAAAAAGTTGAAGAGTCTAACGAATACTTTATTAAGTCTTATTGAATCCAGCAAGGCTGTCCTCCAGTGAGTATGAAGCAGATTACGAACCATCTCTCGCATTGGAATTAGCAACTAAACAGTTATAAATTTATATGTAATAAAATCCAATACATCAGCAAAATTGATTTTTACCCTTGACCCCTGATAGTGAGTGCTCTATCACTGTAGTCTCGTCCCCAGACTGCCACGCCCTATGGGCAAAAGACAGTCTGGAACAGTTGCTTGAAATTCTTGGTCCAGCTAGCGTCAAACGTCTTTTCCACTTAAAAAGGACGTTCATTGTAACAAATGTCCTTTTTGAGTGTAAAAGATGTTTGACACTTGGACCAAGAGCAATTGTTTCAGACCGTCTTTCGGCCATAGGGTGTGGCAGTCTGGGGACAAGACTACAGTGATACACTGAGCTTGAGCAGAAGATCAATTGAGGATCGACATTATTTCTTTACTTGTGCTGAGCACTGACTCTAATACTTATCTCAATTTTTGCTTCTTTATTTCAATACATATACAGACTTATATATAATTAATTCCTTATTAATTTAAGTGGTTCTACAATTTAGTATTATGAATATAAAGTCTGTTTACATTCACGATGACCTCATACTGCCTACATGATTTAAATGTAGTAAGGTTAATACATTATTATACTGTAACTTATGAAATAGTGGATTGAAATTTAAATACGAAAGAAAATATGAAGGATGTTATATGAAATGGTGAAGGTAAAAAGCTTGTTGGTTATTCCAAACTAAATTTATGTACAGCTCAATGTGAACATGAATGACGTTTAGTTTTAGGATGGTAAGTTACTGTAGGTATTCATGCATTATACTTACCTGTTTTCGCTTTGTACTATCTAGTGTGTGCAACCAAAATGATCCAACGGCAGACTTATTATTCTGCCAATCACTCTGAACCTTTGTGTAACAAGGACAATAATTACAATAATATTTGTTACATTTTATTACATGTATTATGGATGATGTATCAATTCTATAGCAGTACAATATTCTATATTATATTCACCTCTTCAACTATTTTTTTCACTTCGTCTTTATCTTTCCCTGGATATGAGAATTCGAGACCGTTGAGAGCTAACATAGTCCTCTGTGTCTGTTCTTCTTCATGCTCTCTTTCTGCCATGGCTCTCAACTCAGCTTCCTACAATAGAAGTTATAAAGAGTTTAATTAGGATATTCAACCAACAGTTCATCTACACTAGAGTGAAAATTTCAGAATGATATGACAGTTCTCTTTACACTACGTAGACTGCAAAGAATTGTCCCAGACTACTATTTCACTTTATTAGAAATATCCTCAATCTCGGAGGATCTGACAAATCAGATACCGTGTATTATATTCTTTCCAACGAAAATAATATTATAATTATAATATTTAATAAATATAAATAGATTTAAAAATGTAGCCCGTTTTGGTGCAGTACAGATCACTCTGATCTGTCCCAAAAGTGTTAATCAGAACTGGAATTGTCTTCTGCATATATAGAATAACTGAGCTGAAATAAACTTACCATAGGTAATGATTCATAGAACGAGAGAGGCTGTATTGATTTCAGAGATGATGATGCAGTATCCTTCACAGAGAACAGTTATTATTCATGCATATTACAATAATGTTAAAATCCCACAACTTACTGATAGTGATTGTGATGTTGTTGGCAACCCACCAAACCTTTCATCACTTTCATACTGGCTAAGTAACTCAAGCAAATCTTTTTCTTTCATCTTCTCTAGACCTCTAATAAGACTCTGTCGACTTTCAGTTTTACCTATCCAACAAAATTTTGGCAAGCAAAATCCACTACTTGAAGATAGTATAAATACAGTGGAACCTCCATATTCTGTACATCATTGGGATCAAGTAAAACTGTCCTGATTACAGGAGTGTCCTCACTTAAGAGGTGAATTTATATTATAAAGCACAGTTTGGGATACTTTAAGTGTCCTCGTACAGGAGTGTCCTCATTTCAATTTTCAAGGAGCTTGAGGTTCCACTGTATTAATTTTCAATAACTTAGAATAGCAAACATTTTCATTTACATTCTAAAATGTCATGACATTTTAGTTGGCATACCAACTTCATTTTTAAACCACTTACTTGAAAAACCGATTCTAGCTGCATCAACTAATAGACTTTTATATACAAGTTGTCTCTGAGGGTCAGGGGAAGGGAAGATTCTTGAATAATCACCCTGCAAAAAGAGAGGAGAGAAAATGTAATGATTGATAGGTACTATGTTATACTTGACTTTGCGAGAAAACTAATTTTAGAGCTTTTGTTTTTAGCAACATGCTTATTACTTTAAAATGTACGTCTCATTGTCTGCAAGTGTATAATTATATTACAATATAATTATATTTAAGTATGGACATTAAAATTTGCCAAAACAAATATCACCAAATTCAGTATATAAAATTCACTAATTAAACATTTCTACTGGCAAACAGGATTTTTGAAGCATGGGTCAAATTGGCTCAAAAATGGTTAGTGTGTGCGCCATTGGTAATACATCTTGAGCCAATTAACAAAGAGTTAATGCTGTTAGTGATATAATCATAATTAACTGTGCCACTGGCCCAAAGAGAAAACTGTGCAGTGCCAAATAAAAAGCTCTTTGGCCCATACAACATAAAACACTACTGGCAGACAATTATTATTATTAGTTCAGGTCTATCTGTCTATTATTATAATGTTTAACCTCAGCTAGTGCATTTTGAATTAAGCATTGCAGATACCACTTACCATATTATCATCCTCAAAATTCTCCAATTCTTTATCTTGTCTTATTTGGTATAGCCGGGATTTCTGATTTCACAGTATATAAAATTTGTAAATGTGGAGTGACACATATCAGGTGCATGTAATAACTTACCACTTCTTCTTTCTTTCTCTCCAGAGTCAAAGCTGCATCTTCATGTTCCTGAAAGACAAAAGAATATTTTTTAAAGTCCACAATTCAACATTTTTCTTACTCCAATAAAATCCAAAGGCATTCTTGAACTTTTAACAGAACCTATTTGTAGTAGACGTCTCCTGGAAGCTGTTCTTTGTGATAATAGTTTTCTCTGTTTATCAGTTGCTCTATAAAGACGTATATATATAGACTTGATAATAATAATAAACTAATTTACACATATAATCTATATTATATATGTATTTTTAGATTTCTAATTATTCATACCCTCTAATCGTAGTACCAGCAATATGAGAAAATGATTTCATACATAAAAGACTCTTCAATCATGTCTATAATACCGACACAGTTCATGCACATAATTATAGCTAAAGATCATTCACGTTCACCTTGACCTCAGAAAAACGTTCATAACTTTAGTTTGGAAGGAACAACAGTCTTTTGCCATTTGCATATTTTTGTGTATATCAAATTTCATGCAATCTATTGTTTCATACTTATGACATAAACTATACACTATAGTACATCCTACTTTTGAGGTCATTGTGAATGTGAACAGACAATATTATACTGTGGGAAAGACATCTCTTAAAAGTTACATTAAATAAATTATTCTGAGATGCATCATTCCGTTGGTGGTTAAAACAGGTTTTTTAATCCTGTTTAACTGACTGATACAACTATTACTCACTTAATATTGACTAGCCTCAAAGCATCAGTAATTACTCCCAATTTTATTTGTACATCCAGTTGTGAATCTGTACCAAAACTAGGAGATCTATTAACCTATATATAGGCAAACAGAATAGAGAATATAAAGAATATTCCAAACTGACTATACAAAATAGTATTATGATTAGGGAATAATAATACTGTGATACATATGAAAATAAACATAAATTTTTATAGTCTGTCAATTTGTTTGCAAATCATTGTTAGTTTTCTAATCATGTCAGGGACAGAGATAGCATGTTCAAACGAGGGGCTGACAAAAATTGGGGGCACAATGATGTGACTGCATCGCAGCTGCCAGGGGGAGGGCCTAGGGTGCAGTAGGGGATGTACTTCCTCCTGTGCGAAGTGTGGAAGCTAAAAAGTAATGCTCCGAAAGGTTCCTCAGAGAGGCTCTATTTATCATATTCTTATACGATGGTGTGACAATGTTAAAAAAGTGGCACGGGTTCTTCATCATGGGTGCATTCATTGTAAGAACCATCACTGATCATTATAATTATCATCCAAAGTTGCTTACCTCTAGTAACCATGGTCTCAGAGTGTTGTCTAACAACACATCAAATCCAAGAATCTCAAAACATTGGCACTTATCATGTGAGCCTGGTCTACATGCCTGATAACAGTGTTGTAAATGTGGTTGTGCTACTATTAATGTCTTAATGATAACATCCTATGAGAATATAAGAGTAGAAAACCTATGAGAAGAGTGCTTAAGTTTTGTTACTTTTGGAGAAGATAAAATTATAACTGATTTTATCTATTTATGTATTATATTATTAAGGTTGAGTTATAATTATCACATCGTTATTAATTTTATTGATCTGCTTACATGAATTCTAGCCCATAGTTCAGAAACATTATATCCATTTCTAATCAACCATCCATTAAAATACTTCAAAGATCTAATAAGTATAGTGATAAGAAAAATGTATTCAAAGTGTGAGACCAAAGATATATTGCCTTCTTTTAAGAAGATCAGAAAGTTTCTTATTTATTAGAAGAACTAAGAAGCTTTCTCTCTCTATCTTTCATACCTTTTACTTCCTTTATCAAAATCCTCATCTCTATCAAATGCTTCACTGTGTTTGTTTATGGAATAGTTAGTAAGGTGCATGAAGTGTTGATCCTAATAATGCAGATACTATTGAAGTCATTTGGTATCTATGCAATAGTACTCACCAGATTAGAGTTAGTGGGAAGAGTATAGGCTTGTGTTGATAGCCGTACCTATTATGAAAATAATAATGTAATATTCAGCTATATTATACTCTTGGCTAATTATGATTAATTTAATAACAATTCATAATTGATACTGAAATAGTGTTAACAATAACGGTCAACTATTATATAAATTTATTGATAAATGCATGGATCCATCAAAGGCACGACCCATGCTATAAATTACATAATCATGTAGCATGCAATATTGCAGTATTGAACATTCAAATAGTATTCACACAGTATGTTTTAAACAGATTGAATTTTCCATGAGAACAGTATGACGTTTAACATTTAGAGGAATGCCTTTGACGCACCCACGCAACAAATAAACAACTTAATGTTGGCATGAAGCGCCTTATGTTATTTATTGCACTCAGGTTGTAGTCTTGTTGCCTGATACAGCACTCGGCTTAGCCTCGTGCTGTATCAGGCAACACGACCACACCCCTCATGCAATAAATAATGCAAAGCACTTTGTGCCAACATTAAGTAACACGTAATTATAGCATGACTACTTCTAAACTTTAGGCAAAAGAGATTGCATCATAAACACAATAATCTTATACATAGGATTCTCTTTCAAGCTCTATGATAACATTTATCATTTCTACTCACCAATCCATCTTTATAAATAAAGATTCGAAGAGGATTACAAGAGGTCACTAGCACATAGACTCTGAGGTCAAATTTGAATCCATCCAATAAAAGAGGCTATAGAAATTTCATATGAGATATATAATACAATGAATCTCATTTGAAGCTATATATGGAATTGGAGTGTATAGCTTATAGTAATGAATTATATTGATTTATCAGCTGGTGGTATTTATAAACAAAACCTATTGTCTATCATTTGTCTAAAAGGGTCATTTATTTCCAAAGAACTATGAATTTGAGGTTTATAAACCAGCAGTGCAGATTGTAAACAGATTATGATTGGCAAAGTCATGAAAGGCTATACAACCAGACTGTTTAATTTTAACCTACCTACCACATTAGGAAGTGTATGTGGATATGAATGTGATCCTTACATGCACATAATTATGTAAAGGTATATAATTATTATATATAGCGAAACAAATAGACAATCAGTGTGAATGAGGTACCTCTCTTACAGATGCTTCTTTGTGGCATAAACTCGTGATATTATAAATCATTTCATAATTATTTGTTAAGGCATTCTTAGATGGGTATGTTGAACTTTGATATAAAGTTGCAAAAATATGAATGATTACAGAGTCATTTTCATATATAAGGGGTTTTCTTACTTTATCAATGTATTCTTGTACGATGACATTTTCTCTTTGTGGAACTTGATCTATATTGCGTGCCAAACTAATGCTGAAATAAATTTGTATAAATAGGTGATTGTTAAGTGTTAAAATGCATCAGTGATTTACCCATTGCCCATTGAACTATTAGGCGGTTTTATAATGAATGTCTTCGTTCTTTGTCTTCTTTTCAATCGACTCATAAAATGAGAAAGAGCACCGTGTTCTGCAGGTAGTATCCAAGTCATAGGAATGATATTGTACTCATCATTTCTAATATGTTTCATTCTATGTGTGTGTGTACAAAAGATGCAAACATGAGTAAAAGAAAAACAAATATTATGCATTTCCTAGCACTGTGAAGTTTATAGTACAGAGGTTAGTGATATCGATGCCAAAGTTAATATCATATTTCTACAATTAAATTCATTTTTGTTGATGTTTATTGCTCACTTTTGAATGTTTTTTGCTAGCTGATCTTTTCTTGAAATTTCTCCCATTCCAGAGAAATGATTGATAATCTGAAAGCAAGAGAGATTACTCATTGATGACTAATATAAATTTGAGCTATCTATAAACCTGATAAGATTTTAACTGTAAGTATTTTTCCAAAGGAACTGCACAATCTATCCAGTAAACATCACTGCAAGTAACAAGATGGATAACTGTAATTGAAAGCAATGATGCTGTATGTACATACACCTACCAGTCGTTATCTTCTTCCTCAACTATCAACATATTCATTAAGTCTGCAACTTGTCTTACTAAGAAACAAAACGAAAAATACTCAATCCAACAATCTGGTAATTATGCATTTTTACAGAATAGAACACCACTAGTAGCTATATATTTACAACACTGTTGTATTTCAAATGTCATTATTATACTAGCAACAACCAGTACACTGAGATTGAGGTAATAACTTCTCACCTATAGAATAGCGAGTCCCACTAACATTGATTCTCACTCCTGAAGGCTTTGCTTGAGCCATTAGTGCTTCCTAACAATATATACCTAGTTCTAACAGTGGATAGTAAGAAACGTCTCCTCCGCATGCTCACAACTAACAGAGGTAGAAAGGAAGCATTTTTATATAGCAACTGTTAGTTTGAATACAATATAAATCGTTCGATACGTTTTGGAACTAACTTACAGCATTCATAGAGGCTTAACTGCAATTCATAGGATCATACAATATTCACAGCACTTCAAGTTGAGGTACGCTGCACGCCGAACAAGGGTGGGGCTCAAGAGTCCTACTGAGCATGCGCACAAAAACGCTATTGACTTTGACCTTACATATTTTATTATGATAAATACTACGTATCACATGACAATATGTACTGACACCCTATATAGAGGTTTAAAAACAATAATCGAATTAACTAGTGAAAAACAAATAAAACAAATAAATAATCTGTTATTCCGTATGGACCTGTAATAATGACAAAGGAATATCAAATTCTTGCATTAGCTTGATTAGTTCATCATCTGTTCCCTCAAGTAAATTAGGTCCTAAGTTTGTCGCAGTATAAAAATGTTGAATATCGCCACTATCTGTTGAGCTATCAAATTGTTTTCCACGTCCGAAATGTTCTCGAATAGCTTCTCCAAATCCTTTACGAGTGATAGCTGGGCTTCTCCCGCTCACAAAATCAGGAGGTTTGGTAAAGATTATCCTAATGACAGGCAATATACCATTAGTAACAGGAGACAATGCAGAGCTTCGATAAATCTTCTCAGGCTCCCAACCATAGCTAGCAAAAAGGTTCAGTACTGTCGCTACCGGGACTTCTCTTTCACAAAACCAACCAAGATGGTCTCTTTGTTTCTTTTCAGGAGCTATTCGCATCGATAGAGATGAGAGTATTTGATAGCATACATCTCCACTGACTCTGATGCCTTCACTAAGAAATACATCAACAGTGACAAATTTTGTAAATCTAGTTTTCACATCTATGAATGAAGCTGCCTTCAATGCTGTGAACCAATCATTCAATGATTCTCCACCTTCAGCTGCTAAATAATACACTTTTTTGCTACCTGCTTTCGCTCCAACAATAGTGACACAATGAGGCCTGCCAGAGTGCTCACCAATTTTTGTTATATCATCTACCTCCATTAAATTGATCGAGCCTAAAAGATTGTTATCATCTTTTTTGGAGTAGTAGCACAAGTTATAAGAACGAAGTACAAACCATCTACTCTGCCATTTACTTCTCGCTCCTCCACCTTCTTTATACAACCAGCCTTCCTTTGTTGGTCTGCTTGATGTGTCGACCTTGTTAGCCATACTAGAATAGAGATGAATCTCGGAGGTGTGGCTATAATTAATTGATGTCCGCAATGAATAAATAATTAAAAATATTAAACTTCGGGGGTTTGTGTAACAGGTAGACGAACTTTGTTAGTCTGTAGACTGTATAAAAATCGTTTGATTCCAATACAAGTCTACCAAGAAAGTTAAATACTGATGGTGAAAGAAGAATGATGGATCGGATGCTCCACTTGTTGATCTTTTCATTTCTATTTGCATGTAAGTGTACATTGTAAATTATATTGAAAGTTGTGATTTTGTAGTGCATTGCAAACAAAATTATTTGTTTAAGTAAGAGCTTGTTTGTGTGCATATAAAGAAAAGTAACACACTTGTATATATATATATATATATATATATATATTTATTTATTTATTTATTCATTTATTTATTTATTTATGGGCTAGTTTATATACAATGTAGAGTATGTTGTAGGTATCACATAATATATACTTCATCTTGAAATCCAACTATCCATCTACAGGGTAGTTTCTCTGGGAGATATGGTTGATGTGGTATATCATAATTAAAATTAAATTATTAATTAATTTCAATGATTAATAAGGATAATGTGATGTAATCCTTGACTGATAAGCTTCCAAAAGTACTATTTTATTTGCTAACACTGAGGCTCAGTTCATATGTAAACATGACTATAATCAAGAGGAAACAATTGTGTAAATATGTTATTACTATCCTTTATATCAACTACTCTACTATTATAATAATGACTCCTCTTCCTTTATGTGACTTTCTATTTAAAATAAATGGGTAATCATTTGTCATGGTTGCCTTTCTCCATTAATGCAATTATTATATATATTATATAATTATATATGATATTGTTGCTTCTACACCTTCATGTTCTGTCATCACTTTGGACTGTTCCATGTTGACACGTTGTTTGTATGTGTTTATGTATTTGTATGCACACAGTCTTGTAGAATAATCAAATGTGTTTTTTCGTTTGTGCGTGTGTTTCGTGTACGTATGTATGTATTTTGTGTATTTGTACATACATTGTGTATATATGTGTGTAAAGTACATATATTTATTCCTGAAGTGTAGATATATAAACATATTTATGATATCATATCCATGAACAATTGTTGCCATGTATTTTATTATTCTCAGAAATAAGCACTTCCTTTAGTTGTATTGGAGATCTCATCATCGAATTAATATCATTCGTATAATAATTACAAATGCATAATTATATATAATGTATTCGTATAATTACAAATGAATTATATATATATATATATATATATATATATAATTATGCATTTGTAATTATACGAATGCATTTTATATATAATTATATTTAATTATGGATTTCTAATTACTATACGAATGATATTAATTCGATGATGAGATCTCAAATATTTCGGTAGTTTGTTATCAATTGATTAATATTTTATTAGTTAAAAGAAATTTAATTAAAATTTCCTTATTTCGAACTTTTTGGTAGTGATATTATTTCGATATGGTGCTCGTATTCTAGTAATTTATTTATTTGGTATTATTATTCCATATTTCAATAGTAGTCTGATAATAATTAGTATTTCAAAGATATAGTATCCTAATAATATTTCATTAGTATCCTAATAATATTATTTCTTTACTATTTCAATGATATAGTATCCTAATATTTCATTAGTATCTTAATTCACCAATGATATAGTATAGTATCCTAATAATATTTCATTAGTATCCTAATAATATTATTTCATTACTATTCCAATGATATGTAGTATCCTAATATTTCATTAGTATCCTAATAATATTATTTCATTACTATTCCAATGATATGTAGTATCCTAATATTTCATTAGTATCCTAATAATTCACCAATAATATAGTATAGTATCCTAATAATATTTCATTAGTATCCTAATAATAGTATTTAATGAGTATTCCAATGATATAGTATCCCAATTTCATTAGTATTTCAAGCTGATTTTCAGTTGTCATTGAAGTATTTTCGTGTGATAAATAATACAATCTATTTCAATTTGTGGTTATTAATATTTGACATGTTTTTTGCATGTGTGTCTATATATGGTAATTAGTAGCATAACTCATCACATGATGTTATTAATATATACTATAATGAAGGTACCCAACTACCCATACAGGATGATATACCTCATTAGTTACATATACATTACATGTACATGTGATAAATAAACATGTACATGTACTGATTACATGTATGGCTGTAATACACACAAAATATTGGATACATTTTATTTTACATGTACATGTTTATTTACTTACATGTACATGTAATGATTACGTGTATATGTTTATTTTACATATACATGTACATGTACTGGTTACATGTACATGTTTATTTTACATGTAGATGTACTGTTACACGTATGGTTTATTGGATATAATTATTGGCTACATTTTATTTTACATGTACATGTACATGTTTATTTAGTTACACGTTTAATATGGTTGCATGTACATGTAGTTCATAATATTTAACATGTACGTGTATATGTGCTTAATGCATATAGAGGTGTGTTAGCTAATAAGACTTTACATGTAAGAATTAGACACATTACATGTACATGTAACATGTATATAATTATGTGTACATGTGCATGTAATAGGTATTTAATTATGTGTACATGTATATGTAATGTGTATTTAACTATATCTACATGTACATGTGTTAAGTTAGCCTGTTCATACAGGCGTATGAGATGTTTGATTTGGACCCTGCCAGCTGAGCTGCCTTGGTAGCTCAGTTAGTAGAGCATCTGTCTGGAGTACAGAGTGTCGTGGGTTTGAATCCCTTTTTCCATTGCCTCAGGTGTCTTTCTTTCTTTCTTTCTACATCTCTGATAACATCATGTAATGTGTATTTAATTATATGTACATGTAATATTACAATTTTGATACTCAGAATCAAATTATGGTTGCTATAGCAACACTGTAGGAATAGTTGTAGAATGTTCAGTTTTGTGTTTAGATTATATCAATACATATTTTGACAGACAAAAATTGTAAATATACATTTCATCATGAGATTTCTTGTGTCAATTAATTTCACTAAGGCAGTAAGGTTTTCACTATAGTAAGGAAATTATTATTATTATTATTATTATTATTATTATTATTATTATTATTATTATTATTATTAATTATTATTACAAAAAGAAGCCCTTTGGACCAATAAAGACTATTTATTGCATTGTTATATCTTCAAAGAAACCTGTGATGGATATTATTAATTATCTGTTAAAAGAAGAGATAGGTACAACATTAATTATCAGTTAGCTATGTAGGGTGTGATTATATGATATCTATATATTACAGTGTTCATTAATATATCGTGGTAACAATACTGGTCCACTAGTATTATTATTATGCTATTGAATAATTCATTTTCAATTGAGTAATTATCCTCTATTGAGTGTTGTAGTATGACATTAAGCATGGCTGGGCAATAGTAGTTATAGTATGACTAGCATTATCATCATTGTTACTATCATGACAGTGATAGCTAAAAACTACTATCATGATAGTGGATATGTGGTTTTGGGCATGTGCATTAAACATTGTTTTGCTTCAACATACCCACAACCACTTGATAAAATATGAGAAGATAGCAAGGAATAGCTCTTGTGAAATTGATCTTCACGAAGAGCTGTGAGTGTTTCTGTTGAAGGGCTCTAACAGTGGTACTTGGTTTCTCTGCCGCAAATGGAAGATACTCAGAATATGTATCCAAATTATAGTTTCAATATCATGATAGTACTCACTGTCATTCAAATATCTATTAAATATCGGGACAGTTAAAAATTTCACTATTGTTCAGCTCAAACATTAATGACCACGTTTAGTGATAATATGATCCCAGAACTACACAAACTAGAGCGGTTTTATTTTTCATCTACTAATTAAGATTGCCCATATTAGTTATACATGAGTAAACATATAATTAAGTTATAGTTAAGAAGTTGTAATGTCTGTATCGTTATAGTTAAATGTGGCTTAACGTAAATTGGAGTGTATCCATGTTTGGCTCTTTTAGTGAAATAGCAGATGTTAGTGGTGGGAGTAGCCATCAATAAACATTATATATATGTCATAATAGTTATAAGTATTATTATATTCCATTTTTAATACATGTACATGTACATGTAGGTGCTGCTTCATCTAATATTACATTTGAAACTCCAACTGGCAGACAACTTAGCAATTCTATAATTGTTGGTAATGGATCGGATGTTCTGATTGAAATACAATGTGTTTATGATGATTCATCAACAACGTGGTGGTTTGGGAATGGGACTATGGTATATGATGTTGAAGGTCTGACAGCATTTGGCATCTCTCAAGATCAGGGTTTATTAAGAATATATCCAGCCATATTGATAGAACAGGATGATCTGGATCAATTTGAATGTGAAGCAGATGATTCAGATAACGAAACTATTTCATTAACTTTGTGTGAGTGTATAATTACATGTTTCCAAATCATTTTCCCTTTTTGTTCTTGTATATCCATTCATCTGTATAATTATGTATTAACCTTTTTTATATTACTTTATTACATATAAAATCATTACATCATAATTTTGAGGTCATCATGAATGTGAACAGACTTTAGTACTATGGATCCATTGTTCCTCAATCATTCCTTCCATTGTTCCATTATCTCTTCCATTGTTTAAGTTGCGAGACTGTTTTCCATTGACCTTCATTATTTCCAATCATTCCTACCATTGTTCCATTATCTCTTCCATTGGTTCAGTTGAGAGACTGTTTTCCATTGACCTGCATTTTTTTTTTCAATCATTCTTACCATTGTTCCATTATCTCTTCCATTGTTTCAGTTGAGAGTCTATTCTTCACTGAACCGATACCCAATATACTATATGCTACTAGTAATACTGAATTATCGTGTCTACTACCTGATTTACCAGAGTCCAATGTCACATACCTGTATGAGACTGATAACATCTCAGGTATCAATAGAACATTTTGTGATGTGTCCACAGATCGAGGCTCGTTTACTAGCAGAAAGGTTCCTATTCTTCCAGCTGGTAAGTTCATTTACATACATGTACTATCACATAATAATCTCTATAATTACTTTATTACCTGTAACATCAATGAATATTATTATAATGAGAATTACGCATCAATGAATATATAATGAATGATATTATTTCTTGCTGTATTTTCTCTGTTGTAATTGATATAATTCTCCTTCTCCCTCTCTCTCTCCCTTCCTTCTTCTCTCCCTGTCTTACTCCCTCTCCCTCTCTCTTCCTCTCCCTGTCCCTCTCCCTCTCTTCCTCTCCCTCTCTCCCTCCCTCCCTCCCTCCCTCCCTCTTTCCCTACCTCTCTCTCCCAACCACTCTAGTTGATCCACAGTTTGTTATACAACCAGAAAACGCATCAGCTTTATTAGGATATGATGCTGCGTTCACATGTACTATACAACCTGTACAGACTGATTCCAGTTCTCTTATCACTATAACATGGATGTTTCAGCAAGAAGTAATGCCAGATTCTGGTTCTGGTTCTGTTCTTGGTTCTGCTTTTAGTGATAATGAGCTTGTAACTGATGGAGTGATAGAGAAACTTTCCCAAACTGGTACCAGTATACTTAAAGTGTCTAATATTAGTGAACAGAATCGTGGACAATATTTCTGTGTTGCTCTTTATTCTGATGATCTGAATATCACAAGTGATAGTGCATATCTTGACATTATTGGTAAGCATACTATATACATGATGTTACAGGAGATGTAGAAAGAAAGAAAGAAAGAAAGAAAGAATGAAAGACACCTGAGGCAATGGAAAAATGAAAATGAGAGTTGCCTCATGTGGGATTCGAACCCACGACACTCATGTACATGTCTTGTGCAGTTGGCTTTTGCTTTCAGATAATTCGTGTGTGTACAGTATATCCATATAAGGGTGTTGGTGTAATATGATATTATACAGCTGTTATATACACAATGTATGTATGTGTGTGTTGTTGTATCACTATGTGGTCAGATAATGAAGTAACTTGATATTCTTACATGGAATCTGTTGGAGTTAGTGAGGAGGACACTAAAATGCAGTGGGATGAAATATAATTCAAATACATCTAAACCATACTAAACTCCTTATCCTCATCCTCCTCCTTCTTCTCCTTTTCTCCATACTTCTCTCTTCTCTCTCTAGACTCAAACATAACAGACAACTTTCTCCTTCGTCCACCAACCGTCTTTAATGTCACTGAAGGTTCAAATGTTACTCTTCCTTGTATCGCAAGGAGTGGCTCTACAAACTGGACCTGTACTACAGATTCAGATAGAGATATTATTAGTAATATTAGCTTAAGTATTGTGTCTGTTCAAAGAGAAGATATGGGTCAGTACACATGTGAGGTGAATGAAGAACCTGCTGAAGTTGAACTTAATGTGTTAGGTAAGCATCATGAATGGATGGATGGATTATATACATCATACATGTCAGGATATTGTAGAGAGTATTTTTGTTAGGTAGAATTGATCATACATCTGGGAGTGTGTTCCCTCAAAAGAAATGTTTTACATTTAGGCCTACTAAACCTGGTTCTGTTGGGGCCTAGAAGAAGGCTTGTAGCTGAGATGTTGTTGCATGTTGAAATACATTTAAATGTAGGGAGTGAACTCAGGTTAAGGGGGGAGATATCCCCCCACTGTGTGCATACATTATACATGTATATATATATAATTATATATAAATATAAATATATGATTTACATGTTATATGATCTAATGATGTTATCGATTATCATAACAAAACACTTATTTTATAATCATAATAATAATTATTATAATTATCAAACAGCCATGTACTATAATAATATATAATTATATATACTTCCCTTGTGTCATAGTTTGTGGTTGGTAGCTAGTTATGACAGGCTACACAATGTACATGTATGTTTATATTATCTACTACATGTACATGTATAGTACTATTGTATGTATAGTGTATGAGTTAGTTAACATGTCTATTATATACATGTAACTTCATTTACGTGTGTACATTAAACAATGTACATGTATATATAAGTATTATATGTACATTATGTGTACATAATTATATATATATATATAAATTAATTTATGTTTCCTGATAGTAGAATCAAATATGGTAAAAGTATAATTATACTTCATTCCTAAAAGGGTATTGAAATAAACATATATACATGTACTATATAATACTATATGTACTACATGTATATAGTATTATCATGTAATGTCATTAACAGTATATTATATTATACATGCTATATTGTATAGTATTATGTAATATAAATTCCATTATGTGTGTAATGTCAATGTGTCATGAGACATTCTGTGTGCCAATTCTTAATTTAGATAGTAGTACAAGTAACCAGGAATCATCCCAGCATGGTTCACATTGCCTGACAGGAAGACAACAAGATTTGGCAAATGGGAAAACAAAATTGAATATTGTACTCATGACAAGACTTCCTGTCAAGTGATGGTGCATGACTCATCCAACTTTATTATCTATGTCTCATTCTATTTTCTTCCTCCTCTCAGCACCATTAAGATTTGAAAGTACTCCATATAATCAAACTACTGTATATGTTGGTGATCAAGTGACGCTAGAATGCAATGCTAGTGGCAACCCAGTTCCTGGTCCAATCAGATGGCTAAGAAATAACACAAACATTTCTACCAATGGGAATGGTTCCCTTACACTCTCTAACATTCAACCCAATGATACAGCAATTTATCAATGTGTTACTGAAATCAATGAGTATCCATTTACCAGTATAGCAGCTTATACATACCTTTTAGTACAGTGTGAGTATATGTGTATGTACATGTTTATGTACATGTATGTGTGTGTTTATATGTGACCGGCTCTGCGAAAACGAGTCTTATGGATCAAAATATAATTTGGAGATATGATCGAAAATAGACAGTTCTGAATTATTTTGGCTATCACTGTTTTATTACATAAAAAGCTTCACAAATGTCTTACCTGTCTTCTGATACCTTTAGCAAGTCATAGAGACCTCTCTGTACTTCGCTAGCCATTGCTAAATAAATTGGTAATCATTAATTTTAATGGTTAAAAAATTAATTTAATTGCGTTTTTCTCCAAATAAAGTATTTGTGACTACCATGGTTTAATCGCTTGCTGTAGCTTTGTCTTTTACATGATTGGGATGTATAATATATCATTCTAGAGCTAATTTAATGCTCTATTCAGGTAAGACAAAATATCAATTTTGAAATCTTGATCCATAAGACTGGTGTTCACAAAGCCGGTCACATATATACATGTATATATATATATATATATATATACATGTAATAGCATAACTCAGTGGTGAGAGCACTGGTGGTTGAAGTCAGTGGTTCTGGGTTTGATTCCCAGTATAGTATGTGTACATGTATGTGTATCATGGTGTATGTACTATGTACATGTACAGTAGATGTCGTCACCATACAGTACAGTAATTACTCAGTAGTTTCATTATCACACTACAGTAGTTCAATAGTATTTTAACAGTAATTGTTGTACTTTTTAATTCAACACCACAGTAGTGAGACAGTAATTACTATACTATACTGACAGTAGAACTAAGGTAATTACTGTTACTGTATGGTGACATTTTATTGACATATACTGTATGTATACATGTATGTATGCATGTGTGTATGTGTAGGTATGAACCTTATACATACATGTATGTATTGTAAGTGTATATATATAATTATATATACATGTAAATATGTATGCATGTAAGTACATATGTATGTATGTATGTATGTAGTATGTACACATACATGTATGTATGTAAGCATGCACATGTATGTACATATGTAAATATGTATGTATGTAAGTATGTACGTACATATTTATGTACATAACTACATATGTATGTATGTATATATGTACTTATATATGTATGTATGTATGTATGTATGTATGTATGTATGTATGTATGTATGTATGTATGTATGTACGTATATATGTATGTATGTATGTATGTACATATGTGTTTATTTATATATTTGTGTCAATTAAGTTATTGAAGATGCAGTAGTATCTCCTGAGACACAGTTGGTGAATCCCTTTGTTCCTTCCTCTATCAACATCACTTGTACAATCTCTTCGCATCCTCTTGTTGAAATCACATGGATAGATGGGACTAGTGGGACCACTATTGATGTAAACCAGAAGGCTGTTGGATTTCGAGGACCCTCTATATCACAACTGAATCTAAACACCGGTGATCTCAATGGAAAACACTTATTTAATTGTACAGCTGAACTTTCACAGTATGTATCTACAGCCACAGCGATAGTTAATGCTTACAGTGAGTTATCATAAAGGTCATTCACATTCACCATGGCTTCAGAAATATGCTCATAACTTTAGTTTAGAATGACCAATAATCTTTTTACTCGCACAATTTTCATACAATTATCCTTCCCAGCCATTCTTTTTTATGTACATGTGTATGTAAAATTTCAATCCATAGCTTAATTATTGAGTTACAGTATAATCATGTATTAACCTTATGACATTAAACTATACACTATATTACATATAAAGTCATTACATACTAATATTGAGGTCATCAGGAATGTGAACAGATTATAGAGATCCTTGACCTCACAATAAAATTGTATTGTTGCTTAATTTTCGTATTATGTAATTTTAAATCCATTGCTTCATTATTGAGTTACAGTATAATCATGTATAACCTTATGACATTACACTATACACTATAGTACATATAAGTTATTGAGTTACAGTATAATCATGTATTATAGTATGGCAGTACAGTGCATATAAAGTCATCCTGACCTATCAGGCCATAGTGAATGCATACAATCTTCATTAATGCTCACTCAACAAGCACTGTCAGTATTTAATGACATCATTATTACCTCATGCAGTATGCTGCATAAGAGGTTAAGTGATTGGTTCTGTCCATCTGTGATCAAAAAAATATCAGAAAAGGATTTGTAATAGTTTATACATTTTCTAAACATATTGAAAAGCTCGGAATTAGTTGTAGAAGAATGTCTGCATACCTTGTAGTGGCCAATGCAGTCCACTGTATACACAATTCCTCTGTTTTCTTATTATCTGTATATGTTTAGAATAGTCCCCATCATTATTATTCAGTCAGTCACACCCTTCATATACATGTGTAGCATAGTAACATGTTATTTTGAAAGATAGAGAGTCTATTCAAGAAACTGAAGATATTCTTCTGTTCTGTCAGTGCCTAACCTAATGTTATGCAGTGTTGCGCAATGTATATATGTGTTCTAGGAACATCTAGTTACCTTAATGATTTAATGTATTTGTAAAAGGGTACATGTATTGTACATGTATATGTATATAACATCTGATCTTCCTTTCTTAAATAGGTCCTGTTAATCTGACCATTGAACCGGATACCACTGATCCTGTTCTAGTTGGCTTTACAGTCTCATTCCTATGTGAAGCAGAGTCCATTCCACCACCTACAATTACCTGGTTTCGGATTTCTGACCCTGGAAATTCTGTTCCACTAATGGAGGATACTAATATAACTATAACAAATACTATATCTAGTACTATGACGTCTAGTAATCTATCTGTTACTGTTGGAGGTACTGAGGATTTTACTGAGTATCAATGTTTTGCTGATAATGCCGGATTTTTTAATCAAACTAGTCGTATTGCTAACTTAACGAGAGGATGTGAGTTGAAAAAATGGATGGATGGATGGATGGACGAACAGACAGACGGACAGACGAACGGACAGACAGACGAATGGATATAGATGGAAGAAGGCATTCCTTCTTCCATCCACATGTTTAACAAATGGATGGATGGATAGATGGTGTTTTATTGAGATGTGTTCATTCAAATATATTAATTTTATAGTTAAAGCTGTAATCACACAAGATCCTAGAGAAGCTATAGCAGTGATCGATGAAGATGTAATGTTCAATTGTTCAGTTAGTGGATTCCCTCAACCAATGATCAATTGGACTGTGGATGGTAATCCTCCTGATTCTGAATTTAGTGTGATTACGGCAGACTTGGACTCAACATTGATGGGTGTGGCTAGAAATAATAATACACAGATACAGTGTAATGCTACTAATATGTTTAATACTGCTCAAAGTATTGTCGTATTGATTCTTATAGCAGGTAAGTCACTGTAGTGAAGCTATTGCAGTATATGTACATGTACATGTACGATTATATAATATATACTCATCTTTTATATGTACATTTATGAAATTATGTATGTATAATTATATTTTTAATTTTGTATATATGTACTTATGTATGCATTTATGTATGTACACGTCTACATGTGTATGTATGTACATACATGTAATTATGTATGCATTTATGTATGTACACATGTACATGTGTATGTATGCATGTACATGTAGTTATGTATGCATTTATGTATATACACATGTACATGTGTATGTATGTACACATGCACAAGTGTATGTAACTATGAATGTATGACATTGTATGTACTATGTACATGTAATTATGTATGCATGTATGTATGTACACATATACATGTACATGTGTATGTATTTTCATGTACATATAAATATGCATGTACGTATGTAATTATGTATGCATATTTGTACCTATATATGTAAGTATGTGTACATGTACATGTATTATGTATGGATCTACATATGATCATAAAATATATGTATTTTGTATGCATATTTTGATCACATGACTATGATATATATTACTGGTGCTACTCCAATATCTCTCCTCCAGGTCCTCCTCTTGCCCCCTCTATCCTTCCAATTAATCCTGGTCCCCGGGAGGCCTTTATCCAATGGAATGAACCATTTTCTCTGATAGATATACTTGACTATAATGTAGCACTTGTTTCCATGGATACTGATGCTACATGTATAGTGACATTCACTGTTGAAGGACTTAGCATTCGAGTGAATGAAACTGACTTGTCACCATTTACAAACTATTCTGTCATTGTATCAGCTAGAAACAGGGCAGGAGTTAGTGATAATGATACTATGGAATTCCAAACTGATCAAGCTGGTAAGTTCGGAACTAAAGAACAATTTAATGAGATGAACAGACATACAAACAGATGGACAGAAGAATGAATAGATAGATGGTAAATGGATGGTAAATGAATGGACAGAAAAAAAATGGCTGGACAGGACAGATAGATGAATGGATAGATTAGAGGCAGACTGATGGATTAATGGATTAATGGAGTGATGTTGGTATAATAATATATTTATGTATGCTAATTTATGGACCTCTACTCTTCATTAGCACCTACTGCACCACCTACTGATATTTTAACCTCTGCTACGTTGCTAGGACAGATATTTGTCTCATGGTCTCCACCTCCTATTGAGTTTCAAAATGGTATTATCAACAATTATACCATAACATACAGAGATACTTCTACTGATATGTCTACATCACAGATGATAGTTACTGAACAGAATGTAAGTACATGTACATGACATGTTCCACATAACACTACTTATAATGATTCATAGCTCTGTGAGCTCCACCCACCTAACAAAGCTCTAGCAATGACATACATGTACATGTAATTATATATGTATTTATAGACTTTCCACTGACTTAATTGATAAAAATAGCTAAATAACAGGTTGCATGCCAGACCCATACCACGAGAAAGGGTGTGGTTGCATACATATATATTCATGAAAGCCATATAGTTGTGTGTATAACAACACAGATGTAATAACACAGGCTATTTAACACAGGCTATTTCCAAATCTGATGCGGTAATAATATAAATATGTCTTAGTTATGCAGACAAAGCATAATGTTTCTATTTTGAACACAAAGACTTGTACTCCATATCCAAAGCTAAGCTATCAATCACTGCTTCCAATTCCAAAAATGTGAAATTACAAAATGGTGTATAAATAATGACGTTATGTAATCTCATGTGCTGGGAACAAACTGATGTATAGCATGTAGCCAGACCCTTTCTCATTGTATGGGTCTGGAGCATGAGACTATAGGTGACCACGAATATGAGAAAATCAATCATTTGGAAATAATAATGCTACATGTTGTTCTGATATGCTCCACCCTCTAGAGTCTTAATCTAACTACATATAATTATAATGTTCACCAGAGTTTTTGATAAGTTTTGAAGCTTGGGCCAAATTAGCTCAAAAATGGTTAGTGTGTGCGCCATTGAAAATACTTCTCGAGCCAATTAACTAAGAGTTAAAGCTGTTAGTGACAATATAATCATAATTAACTGTGCCACTGGCCCAAAGAGAGAACTGTGCAGTGCTAAATAAGAAGCTCTTTGGGCCAATGGTGCGCCATATGAGCTTATCTCAGAAACCCTGATGATTACCCGTTAGTGTCATGATTGATCATATTAAATACACTATTATTATACATATGTCCCTATAGGTTACCCTCAAAAATCTAAACAATGGTACAACATATAACATTAGTATAGCAGCAACAACTGTTGATACTGGACCCAATAGTGAACCTGTTATGCAAAATACTATTAGTGCTCGTAAGTTCTCTATAATGAATATACAGGTTTTGTGTATTGTACACAAACCTGAACAGGTGATATGTATTTCTTCCTTTTGTCTGTCTACCCTCTCTCATTTCCTGTCTTTTAATAGCACCTGATATTGTAGATAATATACCAGTGAGCGATCCTGATGTATCTGTTACCACAACAACTATACCTTTTCAAATACCAGACTTCACAACAGCTGATGTAGAGTAAGCCACTCTTATCTCACTCACTCACCTAAGCATCTTTCCGTTTCTCAATTATTCTCTTTCTATGTTTGTGCTAACTTTATTCTCTGCTTCTTCCTCCTCCTATCATCCCCTCCTCCTCCTCCTATCATCTCCTCCTCTTCCTCCTCCTTCTCTTCCTCTTCCTCCTATCACCTCCTCCTCCTCCTCCTCCTCCTTTTCCTCCTCCTATCACCTCCTCCACATCCTCTTCCTCATCCTCCTCCTATCACCTCCTCCTCCTCCGATCACCTCCTTCTCCTCCTCCTCCTCCTATCACCTCCTCCCTTTTTCTTTTCCTCCCCCCTCCTCCTCCTCCTCTTCCTCCTCTTCTTCCTTTGCTCCTCTCCCTCTTATCATTCTACTCCAGACAAATATGGATTGTTGTGATCAAACTAAATAGCAGTCTGACAAATGATTTTCGTTCATCTTCTATGTCACCTGATGAACGATACCCGAATAATAATTCATTTATATTTGCATCAAATGTAAGTCTATTTATCTATTTGTGTGTCTGTTCATAGGAGATGACACTGGTCTCCCAAATTATGAACTTGATAAGCACCTAATAGATAAAACTAACTGCGTGATGTTTCTATATTCTTTATTCATCTTTCTCTGTCTATCTTTCATTATATCTACATATATATACATTTATCTATCTATTTATTTACAGTATTTATTTGTCTGTCTATCTACTATCTATCTATACATGTATGTTTATCTATATATATATATATATATATATATGTATGTACATGTATTTATGTATGTAAGTATGTATGTACATGTATGTATGTATGTATGTACATGTATGTATGTATGTATGTATGTATGTATGTATGTATGTATGTATGTATGTATGTATGTATGTATGTATGTATGTATCTATCTATCTATCTATCTATCTATCTATCTATCTATCTATTACAGTTCTCTGTGATACCAGTTGGATATCCATACATAGCAGCAGAAATATCTAGAGTCAGCTTAGGTGATCTTCCTCGTACATTTCTTATTGGAGATGAAGACTCCTCTACTAACCCTACCAATGACTTCCCAAACTTATATTCTAACCCTCAACTAGAAGAAGGAACTCCATACACAGCATTTGTGAGAGTCTTCCCTCCGGCAGTAGCTGTAAGTCATTTTGTATGAACATATACCACTTCTGTCATCTTAATGTACACACACACACACACACACACACACACACACACACACACACACACACTCACACAGTCTGATAGAATATCAAAAAGACAGCTTCCATCCTCTGAGAGACAATATGCTGTATTCACATCAACAGGTTTTCTATCTCCTATCACTACAGCTACAACTATTAATAATCAGGGTTAATACAAACATAATGTACATGTACATGTATGTGTGTATAGTATGTATGAATGCATGTACATATACATCTTTGTATGTATATATGTATCATACACATGTAGTTTTTGATAAGATCATATGGCGCACCATTGACCCAAAGAGCTTCTTATTTGGCACTGCACAGTTCCCTCCTTGGACCAGATAGTGAAGTTAATTATGATCACTTATGATCAGCATTCACTTTTATTAATTGGCTCAAGATGTATTCCCAATGATACACACACTAACCATTATTGAGCGAATTTGGCCCATGCTTCAAAACGTATCAAAAACTCTGTATGCATGTATGTACATGTATGTATGTATGTATGTATGTATGCATGTACGTGTATGTAATATGCATGTATAAAAATATGTAAGTGTATGAATGTATATATGTATGTATGTATGTACACACACGTGTATAGGTTTGAATGGTGGAGAGATAGCTGGTATTGTTATTGCTATTTTACTGATGTTAGTCATATTGGCAGTAGTTGCAGTGATACTCTTCATACTCTTTTGGAAACCTCACACAAAATCCTTCTCTCCCGATCGTAGGGGATCTGTCAGACTCACTGAGAGTCAAAAGGTCTGAAAGTCAATACCTTTATTTCTTCTTTCATCCATTATAAGACACTTTAGTGTAATGTTTTTACAATCATGGTTTCATATAGAGAGAAGGAGGTGGAGGAGGAGGAGGAGGAGGAGGAGGAAGGGGCGAGGGGTACCCTGTGATAATGGACTCCTTCCCCTCCTTTTCTCCCAGAATTCTCCACAAGCCATCAGAAGCATCTTGGAAGCACTAAAGTTTTAAAATTTTCTATGGGAGTAGTGTGCTTTGCACTGATAAATTGTCCCTCCACTCCCCCAAAAACAAAATTGATCATTCTATCAATCCTGTATGAACACATTTTAAACACTTAAGAATGTATTTGTACAAGTAACCAACTGCAAGAAATGAATATTTAGTTGAGTTTGTAAAGTTCTATAGAAAATGGCCACAAATACAGTATATATCAATAAAATGTCACCATACAGTAACAGTAATTATCTTAGTTCTACTGTCAGTATAGTATAGTAATTACTGTCTCACTACTGTGGTGTTCAATTGAAAAGTACAGCAATTACTGTTAAAACTACTGTTGAACTACTGTAGTGTGATAATGAAACTGCTGAGTAATTACTGTACTGTATGGTGACTTTATTGACATAAACTGTAATAATTATAATATAATATACTCATCAAAGATTTGTATTAATAATAATATTATTATAATTATAACTCTACTTATAATTATATATAATCATGTCCTATTGTATTGTATAGCTACTACGACCTTCCCCAATCACCAAGCACAGAAGTGAGGTCAGCATGTGACCACCACACGATCTGCACATGACTAACACATGATCATGTATTCCATTATTGCATGATACTTCCTTCCTCAATGACTGCTAATGTATATTAATATTTAGTGTCATGTAATGTAAGGATCCCAAGAGCTGCTAAGGGATTGAGGCTGCTTTTGGCTCCTGTTCATTAACTTAATAATCAGCTTGTTAATTAATCAGTTAATTAATTAATTACTGATAATTATTCTATTATTAATCCATCATCCTCCATATTTCTTCATTTACCCATTCACCCATGTACCATTATTATTCATCCATTCATCCAATGACATCCATTGATCCATTCACCCCATTCACCCATTGATCCATTCACCTATTTACCCATTCATTCATTCATCATGCATTCATTCATCCCTTCCCTCCCAGGTCACAATTGTCCAGAACGTACACAGAAACACAGAGTTCTCAACTCTTACTCCACCAGATGAAAGGGACCCCATATTAATATCTCAACTACCTGAATACACTAGAGCTCTTCATGCTAATTCTGATCATTTATTTTCTGAAGAGTATGAGGTCCTGGGTATCAAATCTCCAAGCCTTGCTCATCAAGCTTCTCAGCTTCCATGGAATCAGCCTAAGAATAGATATGCTAATATTAACAGCTGTAAGATTGCATGTCATTGTAATGTGATTGTCATGTGATAATGCTTTTCTATTTATTCTTTGATTAAATTCACATCCATTCATTCATTCATTCATCCATACATTCATCCACCTATCATCTATCTATCAATCCATCTATTCATTTACATTTTATTCCATTTATTCAGATGATCAGACGAGGGTGTGTCTCAAAAAAGTACCAGGCTCTGAAGGATCTGATTATATCAATGCTAATTACATTGATGTATGTTAAATAGATATGTATAATGTACATACATACATACATACATGTTGTGTTGTTGTTGTGTTGTGTTTCCACGGAGATTACTCTCCATCGGTAGGTCATTGAAAAGATCATATGAGTGAGTCACCTCATCACAGTGTCGCTATGGATTTGACGAATATGCTGCTTCATCCCCCTTGATGTTGTGAATGGTTTATGGCAAAGGAGACATGTGAAAGTCACATCTGGCATTTCTCGTCCTGTACATATACCTGTACTACGGATTTGTCTCATGTTTAATTCAATCATCTCTTTCTCTTGCACTATTCTTGTTTTTTCCTCCAGGCCTTCCTGTAACATCCATCTCCACTCTCTACGATCTTTACATTTCTCTGCCCAAACTTTATCATTCAGTCCTTTCTCTTCGATCCCAAAATCACACAAATCATTCAGCACACAATCCTTCTACCTCTTCTTTGGCTTATGCTGTGGACGTTTACCATACTCTATCTCCCCATGAAGTAGTATTTTGGGAAGACTGGTTTCCTTCATCCTTTCCACATGTCCAAGCCAACACAGTCTCTTAAATTGAATCACCTGCTCCATCTTGTGTGGTAAACCTGCCTTTCTTCTAACATCTAAATTCGACTTCCTCATCCACCATTTGACACCTAAAATCCTGCGAATGCATCTGATGTTAAAAGATTGCAGTTTCTTTACATGATGTTGTAATGTTGTCCAAGTTTCTGCACTATATAAGAGTGTTCCTAATACCACAGATTTATACGCCTTACACTTCGTTTGTACACTAATGTCAGAACTATCCCATACTGCTCGTTTGAGGCGACCAAAAGCGTAAGCTGCTTTTGCAATTCTTCCATTTATATCTTCTGTAATATTACCATCATTAGCTAAATACTTCCAAGGTAGGTAAACGATTTGACTTTCTCTAGATCTTGACCATTAGCCTTACATACAGGGAGTGAATGTAAGTCATTACATTTTCCTGGTATGCAATGGAGTACTTTGGTCTTTTGAGCATTAGTTTTTAGGCACCATTTTCTCATATTACTAGCTGTCATTTGTGATGCTTCAGCACACTGTTTAGCAGTTGAATGTGGTTGTCCTTCATCGTCAGCAAAGAGTAATTCCCTAACCTTAGTTACATTCCACCTTTTTATTCTATTGTTGTTTAATCTACCATTCAATTTATATCTGATTGGAATTCCACATCCTGGTAGCGCTTGTTGTCGAGTCAAGATGGCATGGTGCATCCAGATAAGGAAACCATATGGGGCGAACACAAAACCCTGTCGTAAACCATTATTGATGTTAAATGGTTCTGACAAGTTACTTCCTACTCTCACTCTAGCTTCCATATCATCATGTAGCCCTCTTAATAGCTTCACAAATCCCTCAGGCATACCAATTTTCTTGAATAGCTTCCAAGCAGCCTCTCTGTTTACAGAGTCAAAGGCCTTTTTTAGATCTAGGAATAACCAATGGACGCTTTCTTGCTTCTCTATACACTTTTCAGTTATTTGACGTGCCACAAATATAGCATCTATCGTACTTCTACCCTGAATGAAACCAAACTGAGTTTCAGTTAAGAATTCCTCTGCAAATAATTGAGTCCGTTTAGCTAGGATACGAGTGAAGAGCTTTCCTACAACTGATAGTAATGCTATACCTCTATTATTATCACAAATAGATGTATCACCTTTTTTTGGTATTGGTATAATAATTGCGTCTTTCCACTCTTGGTATTGTTCCACACTCAAAAACCTTCACGAATAGCGTATGGATAGCTTCAATCAATGACTGCTCATTCTCCTCCTCATTTACATCAGCACCGTATACTAAGAGCTCAGCCAGAATGCCATCTGCCCCTCCTGCCTTCCGGTTCTTCAACCTCTTCAAAGCTTCATAAATATCACTCTTTGTGGGTCTCTCCAACATCCACATCTGCACTTCCCTTTCTTCAATACTATCTATAACTTCGTCACCTACAGCAGCATCCACATTCAACACTTCTGAGAAGTGTTCTTTCCATAGCTCCAGTATTGCATCATTTTCTGTTAACCAATCTCCCTCTTCTGATTTTATATTTGGGGAACGAACTCTATACTCATGGGGATTCCTCAACAACCTGATAAGGGAATATGCTTCAAAACTATTAACACATAAAAATGCTTCTTCGATTTCTTCTGTATGTATGTTAAATAGATATGTATAATGTACATACATACATACATACATACATACATACATACATACATACATACATACATACATACATACATACATACATACATACATACATACATACATACATACTATAATTACATGTACATACTATAATTACATGTATATATACATACATGCATACATAATACATACATAGTTACATACGTACATACATACATAAACACACACTTACATACTTACATTTATACTCAGGGATATGAAAAGCCCAGATGTTATATAGCTTGTCAGGGTCCTCTGGCCGAGACTACACATGATTTCTGGCGTATGGTTTGGGAACAAGAGTCCTGTTGTATTATAATGTTGACAAACTGTGTTGAGAAAGGAAGGGTGAGTTAATGGATGGATGGATGGATGGAAGGATGGATGGATGGATGGATGTATGAATGGATGGATGGACGGATAGATGGACAGATGGACGAACAGACGAATGGACAGACAGATGGACAGATTGGATGAATGTATGGATGGATGGATGGACGGAGAAACTGATAGATGAATTAAATAAACTACATGTACAATATATATGTCACCATACAGTAACAGTAATTACCTCAGTTCTATTGTCAGTATAGTATAGTAACTACTGTCTCACTACTGTGGTGTTCAATTGACATGTATAGTAATTACTATACTGTATGGTGATTTTTGTTGATATATACTATACATATGTACATGTACATGTATGTATGATATTCATCATTTATAGCAAAAATGCCACCAGTATTGGCCTCAGACTGGAAGTGTTAATTATGAAGATCTTACAGTTGCTGTAATTGATCAACAAATATTGGCTTACTACACTATCAGGACATTTGTGATCAATGTGGTAAGAAGAAACTTTCTTTATGAGTAAACAAGATGCTTGACATTCTCATGTACAAACAAAAGTTTGGTTTGGTCTAAAACATTTCAACAAGGGCCTTATCATGTACTAGTGAAAGCTGTTTATGGTGTGTATGTACTAATGACCCACTCACTATGTGATGTCCAGTCAACAACATTTCAACAAGTGCCTTATCATGTACTATACAGATTAGCAGTCAAAACTGTTTGTGGAATGGTTTTAGTTTTAACAAACAAATTTATATTTTATTTAGTTATAGTTATTACAGTAGACTTGTAATTTAGTTATAGTTTAGTTAACTAATAAAAATCACATATTCTCACTAAAAAGGATTTAGTTGTCTATCTATCTATCATAAGTTTCTCTATCTATTTATCCATATATTGATTAATCCATTCTCTTAAGGGTAACGATCGTCGTGAAGTTAAGCAGTTTCATTACACTGCTTGGCCAGACTTTGGTGTTCCAGATCATCCCAATCCAATACTTGGATTTGTAAGGAGAGTTAATAATTTCCCTAGGACATCAGTTGGACCTGATATTGTTCATTGCAGGTTAGTATACCATGTCTTTCTATGTCACTATGTATCGTTTTGTAATGTATCATGTATCTATCTGTCCATCTATTCATTTATCTATCGATATCTATATATCTATCTATCTATCTATCTATCTATCTATTTATCTAATTTCAGTGCCGGTGTTGGTAGGAGTGGTACATTTATTACTATCCAATCAATGATGGAGATGATAGAAGCTGAGGGTAAAGCAGATATATTCAATTTTGTATTAGGAATGAGACATGAGAGAAACTTCATGGTACAGACAGAGGTATGCATTATACTTCAGATATCTATTCATCTATCTATCTATCTCTATTTATAATGGATCATCTTCTTAAAATACGCAATCATGCATCATAATTAATTAACTATATTGCTATTCGAGGGAGGGCTCTGTCCTGAGACAAGCATACATGTACATTACTCATTTAGCTTTCTCTAATAATACACTTGAATAACTACAAGTGTGTTTACTATGTACTGATCTTCCTACATAAACTTAACAAATTATCTCTGTCTCTCTGTCTCTCTATCTCTGTCTCTCTCTGTCTTTCTGTCAATCTCTTATCTCTCTCTGTCTCTCCTCTTCTCATTCTCTGTCTGTTTGTTTACCTGTTTCTCCTGTCTATCCTTCTGTCTCTCTCTGTGTTTCTATGTCTCTCTGTCTCTCTGTCTCTCTCTGTCTCTCTCTGTCTCTCTCTGTCTCTGTCTCTCTCTGTGTTTTTGTATATCTCTCTGTCTCTGTCTCTCTGTGTTTCTATGTCTCTCTGTCTTTCTGTCTCTGTCTCTCTCTGTCTCTGTCTCTCTGTCTCTGTCTTTTAGGCTCAGTATATTTTTATTCATGATGCTCTTGTTGAACTCATTAAAATTGGAGACACTGAAATCTCTATTCAGAAACTACCGAAGGAAATTAAAGTCCTTACAACAGTAGACTCTGATTCAGAAATCTGCCCTTTGCAAGCTCAATTTGATGTAAGATAATGTCACAATATTAATGTACAATTAACATGTACTTGATATATAATTATAATATACATATCAAGGGCAACCTTAATGTGATGTAGATGAGTAGATGGCATCACACGATAAATTATATAATTATAAACTAAGTTTGATGTAAAATGTATCATACAATAATTATTCTGATGTCTATTTCATGTCACAATAAATTACACCCTATATTTATATCAAAATGTCGTCATACAGTACAGTAATTACTCAGTAGTTTCACTTCCACACTACAGTAGTTCAATAGTAGTTTTAACAGTAATTACTGTACATGTCAATTGAACACCACAGTAGTGAGACAGTAATTACTATACTATACTGACAATAGAACTAAGATAACAGTGTCTCCCTAGAAAATGATCAAGGCATAGGGGGAGGGTGTGGCCTGGAGTCTATGTCAAAGAATATAGGCCACTCCCATTGCCACATCAAAGGATCTTGGATCCAGAAGCTGTGGGGGCCCCCTACTCCAAAAGAGCCTAGGGAGAACACTGGACTATTACTGTATGGTGACATTTATTAACATATACTGTACATGTACATGTACATACTATGATATGCATTATCATGAATATAATAATTATTTTTAATATATTCTCAGAAACTCAATGCTATGGACATTCCTGATCCTCAACAGTATACATCAGCTACTTTACCAGTTAACAAAGATAAGAACAGGTTTCCAGATGTACTGCCATGTAAGTTAATTTGATTGGCTCAATATGTGTATACTGTAATTTGATTGGCTGGATTATATACTTCTAATTGTGTTTACATATTGCAATTTGATTGGTTAGATAATATACTGTAATCTGATTGGTTGAAATGTGTATTTCTAATTGATTTATTGCATGCATACTGCAATTTGATTGGTTAGATAGTATACTGTGATGGAGTGTGTACTTTTAATTGGTTTATTGTATGCATACTGCAATTTGATTGGTTGGATAGTATACTGGGATCTAATTGGTTGGAATGCACACTGCAAGTTGATTTAATGTGTGCATACTGTAATCTGATTTGTTAGAATAAATACATACTTTCCATTAATTTGAAATTGCAATTTGATTAGTTAAAAACATTATACATATATAGTACATACATATGATAGCTACAATCTGATTGGTCAAATTCAGTAATCTACTCCACCTATTTTCTCCAGATGAGTCATATAGAGTACGATTATTGATGTTACCAGGTGTATTAGGATCAGATTATATTAATGCTAGTTTTGTGGATGTGAGTCTATTAATTGAATGTTAACTGAATCATTCGTTCATCAGATGAACTGGGAAGAATGATCCCTCATTAATATTCATACTATACCACACCTCCAACTATAATGTGTATATATAATGATGAGTGGTAGAGTATGAATATTAATATTAATTATATATCTGACCTCCTATCAATCCGTCCATCAATCCATTCATTCATTCGTTCATTCGTTCCTTTGATCATTTTTCATTTATTCATCCATTCAGTCATCTATCTATCTATCTATCTATCTATCTATCTATCTATCTATCTATCTATATATCTGACCTCCTATCAATCCGTCCATCAATCCATTCATTCATTCGTTCCTTTGATCATTTTTCATTTATTCATCCATTCAGTCATCTATTTATCTATCTATCTATCTATCTATCTATCTATCTATATATCTGACCTCCTATCAATCTGTCCATCAATCCATTCATTCATTCGTTCATTCATTCCTTTGATCATTTTTCATTCATTCATCGATTCGTTTGTCCATTCATTCATCTATATATCTGACCCCATATCAATCCATTCATTCATCAATTCACTCATCCATTCGTTCTTTCGTGTATCCATTCATTCTTCTATCCATCCATTCATTCATCCATCTATCTCCATCCATCCATCGATCTTTCATTCATTCATTCACTCATTCATTCATTCATTCATTCATTGATTCCTTCGTTCATCCATTCAACTTCCATTGATCAAGTATACACATACTGTACACATATTTTATCCACACATACTATTCTTTTCTTAATTCTTCATCCATTCCTTCTTAGGGTTATTTATATCGTAATCAGTTCATAATGACACAAGGTCCAATGGAATCAACAGTTAATGATTTTTGGAGAATGGTTTGGGAACACAGAGTGTCAGCTATAGTCATGTTATGTTCTGTGGAAGAAAAGGGAAAGGTGATACAAAAGGGGAGGGGTTAGGGGTGTGGTTAGATAATCTCTTGTTGATACAATTCACTATGATGTATTGTACGTATATTATTGTAATATCAAGTGGAATCATTCTTATTCATTATACTTGTATCAATTGTAATCAGTTGTAATCACTCTTAATTAACTATAGGAACAAACTGCTCGTTATTGGCCTTCTGATAAAATGACTCAATATGGAGATATGTTTGTGGAGACTACTAATGAATTGAATAGTGGATTTTATACTGTCAGAGAATTCCAGGTCACTCATACAAAGGTAAGAATGATAGTAGATAGCTGATTTAGGCCTAGCAAGAACACTGCATTCTTTGAGAGTGAATATGTAATCATTTCCAAAGATGTTAAGATAAGAACTACAATGACGAGTCACCATACAGTACAGTAATTACTCAGTAGTTTCATATTGAAACCACAGTAGTTCAATAGTAGTTTTAACAGTGTACATGTCAATTGAACACCACAGTAGTGAGACAGTAATTACTGTACTATACTGACAATAGAACTAAGGTAATTATGTTACTTTATGATGACTTTATTGACATACATGTGTGTAATTGTATCTCTCTACATTGAAAATGATTTTCCACATTACACTATCATAGTTCTACATGCACAGATGACATGTAAATACATACTGAGATACAAACAGGTTTTTTTTATTTCTCTTGTAGCAAAATAATGATGTACGTAACTTGAAACATTTCCATTATACTGATTGGCCAGAAGATAAGTGCCCCGCCTCTTCTTCTGCTATTATCGATATGATAGGTCTTGTACAAAAGGCACATCATTTGTATGGGGGAGGACCTGTAGTTGTTCATGATAGGTACGTACATACATACATACAACATACATACATACATACATACATACATACATACATACATACATACATACATACATATATATATATATACATACGTGCATACATATTTACATACATACATACATACGTACATACATAGTTACAAACATACATGTACATACATGTACATACATACATATTACATACATATGTCAATCCATCCATACAGTGTACATACATGTACATAAAATAATACATACATATATACATGCCTATACATACATACATGTGACATACATCCATTCACACATACACATCTATCCATACATACATACATCCATACATACATATATACATGCATACATGTACATTATATATACCTTTAGCTCAAGCATTGGTCGATCTGGTACATTCTGTATAATGAATATTGTTATTGAGAGACTTAAAGTTGAAGGAATGGTTGATGTATTCTTTAATGTTCACTCACTGAGACGCAAGCACCCTGGAATTGTAGCAACATATGTGAGTTAATAATATTCATGTCATTGAAACTTGAAATGCTTATGTTTGGCTCTCTCAATTCAAATACACACACAACACACACCTGCACACATACCTACACAAATATGCACACGCACACACAATTGCACAAACACAAACACACACACACACACACACACACACACACACACACACACACACACACACACACACACACACACGCATACACATACACATCTATACACAGGAGCAGTACTTATTCTGTTTCACAACCATTCAAGAATATCTGGATTCCTTTGACAAATATTCAAATTTCGATTAATTATAATCATAATTAATATACCTGTATATACATGTTCAGTGTCTATTTAAAATCATAATTATAGAATTTATCAATCTTTTTAGTGTATTTACAATCCATTGTGTGGTGTGTATGGATCATGTTGAACCTCATTGTGAAACTAATATATTTTGTGAAATGTATCGGTCTCAATGTGTTAATTAATTTTTTTTTTAGTATAAATTATTTTGTGGCTGGTCTACTAATTACGTATTATAATTGTGCATTACAATCTGGCATCTTATTAATTTGTTGGGTGCGGCTTCGTACATACCGAGTCATTACCGGCACGTATATTTCCGAGTCTCGCAATGTCTGACCAAATTCCTCTTCTAACTGTTGATCTGTTCACATCAGACTTAGAATCTGTTGGTCCTAAATGGTATGATCTTGGTATTTTCTTGGGTATATCTACTCATGAATTGGATGTTATTGGAAAGTATCATGGTAGTGAAGGAACTCAGAGATGTTTAATTGAACTTTTTAAATGTTTCCAGTCTCGCACTAAACCAGTTTCTTGGAATGATATTACTGATGCTCTCACAAAGATCCATAATAATTACCTTGCTGATCAAATACGTGACAAGTATATTCGGAAAGTATTGTCTTATTATCCTTTATCACCACCACATAATGAGGAAACAAGCCTCAGAAACAGGAAGTGACTCACAAATAATGGAGACTGATGGTGTGAGTGAAGCACATGATGATAAATATATATGTGTTGATACAAAATTGCACTTCGTCGACCTTGATGATCATATACGTCACAATGTTCAGACTACCTCATCTTTATCTCCTCTATCATCATCATGTGAGACTACACCTCATAGCGAAAAACTAGAAGATGAAAAATCAGGAAGCGACTCACAAGTAATGGAGACTGATAGAGTGAGTGAAAATAAACACATATATATTGATAAGACTATTAGTAATGAGTTTAATAAAATAAGTACCAGTTTTACTAGTTTAGTACTCACAATTAAACAGACATTACAAAGAAAGTTTGTTTCAGTTGATGATCTTCAGGATGTGTTAGAAGATCAATGTAAGCTAGAACCTCTCTCAACAGAAGTAGCTACTTTTCAGAAAGTATTCGCAAGAGTGCGTCAACATTATTGCTTTCTGAATTATCACATTCTCGCTTACCTTGTACATATGTTTCTTAGTGATGAAAAGCCTCTACAACAGCTTCTTGTAGATTACACAAACAAGCTTGAAACATTCAAGGAGTCTACGATGATAAAAGATCTCATGAAACTCATAAAAGAGAAGAGAGAATTGTGTGGTAATCATAAAATAATCGAGTTGAAAACACGCGATTATTGGGGTGCAGTTGTGCTGAATAAATTTGAGAGGCTAGCGAAGCTGATATTTCAAAATATATATGATTGCGCTGCACAAATTAGAATAGAAGATGGTTGTATTTGTGTTAGCTGGGTAATTCCTGATATTGATACAAGTGTATTAGTCACTGTTTCTCCTGATCTCCTGAAAGTTGTAGGTGTGATATCCCTCAAGATAGATGATATGGTATTATATGAGGGACCGAATGAAGGGTGTCATATCCTGGAATCAGCATTCTTACAAGCTGTTGAGTTAGGAAATGTTAGAGCTGTCGAGCTTCTTCTAGCAGTAGGGTGTGATACTAACATACTTACACACACAGGTGAGCTAGCTATCACTTCTGCAATGAAGCTTAGAGACCACAAAGGATTGGGCACATTTCATTTAGCTTGTCTTAATGGTCATACTGAAGTTGTAAGTAATTTGCTGGCAGTTGGCGTTTCACCTGAAGTCACTACTAATAGTCTGATTACTCCTCTTATGATGGGTAGTTGGAACGGTCATTCAGTTATTGTCTCTACTCTTCTTACATCTGGTGCTGATCCTAATATGGCAGATAATGATGGGTGGACTCCTCTTATGGTAGGTAGTCAGAATGGTCATAATAAGGTTGTTGAGGTACTGTTGGAGGCCAAAGTTAATCCTAATGCTTTTAACAAGGATGGAGAAACAGCTGTTTATTTGGCTAGTGGGTATGGTCATTCTGTCATTGTCTCTACTCTTCTTACATCTGGTGCTGATCCTAATATAGCAAATAGTAATAAGTGGACTCCTCTTATGATAAGTAGTCAGGAAGGTCATAACGAGGTTGTTCAGCTATTGTTGAAGGCCAAAGTTGATCCTAATTCTTGTAGCAAAGATGGAGTAACAGCTATTTATTGGGCTTGTTGGAATGGTCATTCTGTTGTTGTCTCTACTCTTCTTACAGCTGGTGCTGATCCTAATATGGCAGGTAATGATTGGTGGACACTTCTTATGATAGGCAGTCAGAATGGTCATATTGAGGTTGTAGAGCTACTGTTGAAGGCTAAAGTTGATACTAATGCTTATTTAGAGGATGGAACAACAGCTATTTATTTGTCTTGCCAGAATGGTCAATCTTTTGTTGTCTCTACCCTTCTTACATCTGGTGCCGATCCTAACATGGCAAAACATAATGGGTGGACTCCTCTAATGATAGGTAGTAAGAATGGTCATAATGAGGTTGTAGAGCTACTGTTGAAAGCCACAGCTGATCCTAATGCTTGTTTACAGAATGGAACAACACCTATTTATATCACGAGTCGATATGGTCATTCTGCTGTCGTCTCTACCCTTCTTACATCTGGTGCTGATCCTAATATGGCAAGAAGTGATGGGTGGACACCTCTAATGATAAGTAGTGGTAAAGGTCATAATGAGGTTGTTGAGCTGCTGTTGAAGGCCAAAGTTGATCCTAATGTGTGTTTAGAGGATGGAACGACAGCTATTTATGTGGCTAGTAGATATGGTCATTCTGTTGTCGTCTCTACTCTTCTTACATTGGGTGCTGATCCTAATATGGCAAGCAGTGATGGTTGGACTCCTCTAATGATAGGTAGTGGTAAAGGTCATAAAGAGGTAGTGAAACTGTTTATACAACATGGTGATATTAATATTAATTATCAAGCAGTAGCAGGTATTACAGCACTTCATCTTGCTTCACGATATGGACATATTGATATTGTGAGAATACTTCTTGAATCAGGTGCTGATTCCAGAGTAGTTGATAGTGAAGGTATGTCTCCACATGACTTTGCTTCCAGATATAGTCATCATGATATTGTGGAATTACTTTATGAATTTAGCCCTTTGGTTAATTTGAGTTCCATCTCACAACTAACATTTACCAGCATTAGTACAGTAGACACTGGGTATTATGGAAGTGAAGATCGCAGGTCTATTGTTACAGAATTGTCTGCCAATGAAGATGATCAGATATCATTAGTTAGTAATCCTGGAACTATAAAACCTGACGAGGGCGTGGATGAAACGGATAATGATGAACATCAAGTCACTTTAAACTAGTCTATTTCTTGTTTATCATAAATGTCTTTAGTAAATATTTCTTGGCATAGCTCTTTTCCTTTACCAATCAGTTTGATTATTTGTATCATAATAGTTAGAAACTATAGTATTTTATGTTGGATATAATCGCAATGTCACTTTTGGGATAAACATTAACAATGGGATGTACTATGCTTTGCGATGGCATCAAGAAAATATCACATTTTGAAATACACAAACGTTATTAAACAATGGCATTAATTGACAATGGTATCAAGACTCTTCACAAAAACAATTAATAATTATTAATTTACATGCATGTGTATTATGCAACGCGTTTTTATCGTTAATGTCTTTAGTAAATATTTCTTCTCTTTTACTAATCAGTTTAGCTATTTTTATTGTAATAGTTAGAAACTTTAATACTTTCACATAATAATGTCAGAAACGCATCAACCTAAAAACGACATATAGCACAAACATTAACAATGGCACCAATACACTTCATAAGGCCAGCAAGAAAACACAAAGACACAAACATATCAAATAATGGTAACATACTTCACAAAGTCATCAAGAATTTACTGATGATCTTATCAGTATAGAGTGGAGACAGAATGACCATGTAGAAAATGACAATAGTAATATTTGAACAGACTGGTGATATATACCTCTTCTCTTTGATTGGATACAACTTACTATCAAACTACAACAGATCAGTCTGAGAAGTGAGTGATTATCACAAGTAATATGTTATCATTTACTCATTAGTATATTACTCATCAGTATATTCATTATCTTTACAAGTATATTAATAATTTACATGTGTATTCATCTATCCATCCATACATTTATATTCATTTACCTATCCTAGTATCATTCATATATTGCTCACTTCAGACTAAAAGATGATGGCAAAGTTGATATTCACAATGAAGTACTAGCTAGTGAGGCTAATCCAGTAATATCTGACTAATATTGGCAATTTAATATGAATCAGATGTGGTTTCTGAATCTCTGATGGCAGATCATGGACATGTGTCTCTACGATACCAAACATTGAAATTTGTAATGTAGGTATGTGTGTATGTATTTATTATATGTATTTATGGATTCATGTATGTGACATGTGTATGTATGTATGTAAGAACATGTCTGTAATTATGTTTATATTTGTATTATTATATTTGTTTATGTGGTCATCTTTCATACATATAATATAATTATGAATAATTATGTTAGTGTGCCTGTTCATTTCTTCTGTTCTTGTATTCAGACATTTGTAGTTAACAAGTGTTTTAAAGCATGACTTCTGATGCAGTTCTGGATATCAGAGTATGGGCATGTGTCTCATTAATACTAAATAGAAATGTAAGTATAGGTGTAGTAAATATATAAATAGATGTATATTCATGTACATACATATGTATTATGTTCACATGCATGTACATGTATATGTGTAAAGTATGTACATTTGTTTGTATTTGTATATATGAGTATATAGACTAACTACTACATGTACTTATGTCTTTACATGTCTGTACATGTCTGTTTGTTGTTTGTTTGTCCCTATCATATTCAACAATCATTCCTTTTTTTAGACATTTGTACCACTGCAATGAGTCATGATCAGTCATATTTCTGGTACATGACAGCTGCTGCATATGTTGGATGGGTCTCCATATCTTCCTATTGCCAGCTATTGGGTCTGTGACATTCTAGAAATCTCTCCTAATATGGTTAGCTGTTGCTCTTACAATGGACTCGTGACAGAATGTTCAGAAGATGACAATATCTAATTATACATAAACTGGTAATATATACCTCTTCTTTAACTAGTGAACTACAATAGAACAATCTGAGAAGTAAGTGATTACTATACTCAAGTAACATATGTTATCATTACTTATTAGTATAATATATTCATTTGTGTATTAATCATTTACATGTTAGTTCATGTATTCATGTGTCCATTTGTCCTTTTACATATCCATTCATCCACTAATCTGTTACATATATATGTATATATATATATATATATATATATGTATATATATATCTCACTACCCATTCATCACTTATATATTCCTCTCCTCAGACCTAAAGGAGATATTGAAATTGAAACATAAATAGAAACAACTTTAGCAAGTCCATTGATACTGATGAGTCTTAACTTTTGTGTTGATTAAGTGTGATGAAGTCATAAAGTGTATATTTACTACTCAAATGGGCTACACTTCATACGTTTCCTTAAGAAACAGAACAATATAGCAAACAGTATACGACCTTTTGAAACATTACAGTTCCTTGATCACTGATATCAGACATGGCATGTCTCTCTTTGTATTTATTAGAGACAAAACTTTAAGATTACGAATGTAAGTGGACCAATACAAGTATAATAATGTGTGTGGAATCTTTTTGATTGTGTGTATCTATGTACACTGTAAAAAGTAATAGGTTATTTTAACTGGTTACAGGAGTTTCAATACAATATAATTTTCCTCCATGCTAATTCATTTTTCCTGTTAGTTAATATTATAAGTCATGCACAGTTCATTTGATCTTGATCCATATATTGACTAATATAAAGTACATGTACTAATAAGACATACGGTAACAAACATTTTAATACAATGTAGCTGTATACATATAATAAGGCATATGGTAACAAACATTTTAATACAATGTAGCTGTATACATATAATAAGGCATATGGTAACAAACATTTTAATACAATGTAGCTGTACACATATAATAAGGCATATGGTAACAAACATATTAATACAATGTAGCTATATATACATAGCATAGTATTGTAGGTACAACCTGTAGTGTATTATATATCAGTATTCCAATTTTAACATCTGTGAAAACAACAGATGTTACTAGCTCATTCCACATTCTAAAAATTGAGTTGTTGTTTAAACAGATTTCATATGTTAAAACAGTATCATACGTAATTATTATGTCTTCCTTCTGTGTTCTATCTGTTAGTTGATGTGAGAGCATACTCACTGTATTAGTAGTCTCGCTGGCTACGCGAGACTACTGTATTAGCTGTTCTACAAAAGCATAATTAATTATGAACATTTCACGTATAGCTTTCCACACTACTAGTTAATGAGCCAAATCATTGTTCTGTGTGAATGATTTAGCTCATTTAGTAAATTATAGTTCATGGGTGATTAATTAACTAGTGGGAGAAAGTGTAGGACATTCCTCATAGTGAGCATAATATATACCTTATTATTATTACACTTTTAGGAAATAATGCAAAAAAAATTGTTAAAATAACCTGGTTAGCATGAGTTTCAATTTAGATTGTCAATTGTCATAGAGGATGTTGTGGCTACATGCATGTATGTTACTATATATAACATAATGTGCATCAAGTATTGGAAGTAAATTATGTGTTTGCGGGTTTACAAACCTTTTTGACGGCCATATACAATTACATGTACTTTAGTATAAATTGTACTAAATCTTTGACATGAAATATGAGTAGACAGCCCCTAAAATTATAGTGATTCAACTATAATAATTAGTATCTGTATTATAAGATGTATGTATACTGAACAACCAAGCAATTGTTGAATCCTTGCAACTGTACTAACCACTAAATTAGTTATTTTAACTGCTTATCTACTATAAAATGAATGTCAAGACTACAAATACTTATAAGAATATTTACTCTAGGTAACATAATTCACCAACAAAAATTGACTTGTATTAGTCACAACAATTTGAATGCTGAAATTGCTTATGAAATGTATACAATTAATAAAGTTGGTTGAATTAAAAAATCAATTTTTAGATTGCAGAGTAGTAATAAATATGTACAATAAGTTGTACTTATAATAGCAAATAACATGTGATATACTCCACAGATATTTGAAAAGTCAGCACATGTATGTAATTATTATGGGATTTACATGTTTAAAGTACATGTACATTGTATTTTTTTTTACCATTCTTTATTATGGCATGTAATTTGTATACTAGTCAATATAGCAAAATCAAATTACTAAACATTACCTAGCTATACAAGAAAGAAGCATGATAGATTTATATAGTCTCAGGAGGAATCGAAACTCGTGTAACCAAGTGAGGATTAACATAACCCATTAATTTTTATAGTCCATATATAGCTACATTGTACTCACATGTGGTATTCAATGATGCAACTCAAGCTCTCTCTACATTGAAAATGATTTTCCACATTACACTATCATAGTTCAACATGGACAGATGACATGTAGATACATACTGAGATACAAACAGGTTCTCTTTATTTCTCTTGTAGCAAAATAATGATGTACGTAACTTGAAACATTTCCATTATACTGATTGGCCAGAAGATAAGTGCCCCGCCTCTTCTTCTGCTATTATTGATATGATAGGTCTTGTACAAAAGGCACATCATTTGTATGGGGGAGGACCTGTAGTTGTCCATGATAGGTACATATATACACACATACACATACATACATACATACATACAACACACACACATAAATACATACATACATGCATACATAATTACATACATACACACATACACATACATACATACATACATACACACAACACACATACATAAATACATACATACATGCATACATAATTACATACATACATACATACGTACATACATAGTTACAAACATACATGTACATACATACATACATATTACATACATATGTCCATCCAGCCATACAGTGTACATACATGTACATAAAATAATACATACATACATACATATACATACCTCCATTCACACATACACATCTATCCTACATACATTACATACATATATACATTATACATGTATATACCTTTAGCTCAAGCATTGGTCGATCCGGTACCTTCTGTATAATGAATATTGTTATGGAGAGACTTAAAGTTGAAGGAATGGTTGATGTATTCTTTAATGTTCACTCACTGAGACGCAAGCACCCTGGAATTGTAGCAACATATGTGAGTTAATGATATTCATGACATGGAAACTTGAAATGCTTACATTTGGCTCTCTCAATTCAAATACACACACAACACACACCTGCACACATACTTACACAAATATGCACACGCACACACAATTGCACAAACACAAATACATACACACACACATACACACACACACACACACACACACACACACACACACACACACACACACACACTCACACACTCACACATACACTCACACACACACACATACACACACACATCTACACACAGGAGCAGTACTTATTCTGTTTCACAACCATTCAAGAATATCTGGATTCCTTTGACAAATATTCAAATTTCGATTAATTATAATCATAATTAATATACCTGTATATACATGTTCAGTGTCTATTTAAAATCATAATTATAGAATTTATCAATCTTTTTAGTGTATTTACAATCCATTGTGTGGTGTGTATGGATCATGTTGAACCTCATTGTGAAACTAATATATTTTGTGAAATGTATCGGTCTCTCAATGTGTTAATTAATTTTTTTTTTAGTATAAATTATTTTGTGGCTGGTCTACTAATTACGTATTATAATCGTACATTACAATCTGGCCATGGTTAAGGTTAACGGTTGTGTATGATTAATTTGTTGGGTGCGGCTTCGTACATATATTTCCGAGTCTCGCAATGTCTGACCAAATTCCTCTTCCAACTGTTGATCTGTTCACATCAGAGTTAGAATCTGTTGGTCCTAAATGGTATGATCTTGGTATTTTCTTGGGTATATCTACTCATGAATTGGATGTTATTGGAAAGTATCATGGTAGTGAAGGAACTCAGAGATGTTTAATCGAACTGTTTAAATGTCTCCAGTCTCGTACTAAACCAGTTTCTTGGAATGATATTACTGATGCTCTCGCAAAAATCCATAATGACTACCTTGCTGATCGAATACGTCGCAAGTATATTCGGACAGTCTCGTCTTCATATCTTCTAACACCATCATGTAGTGAGAAACAAGATGCAGGGAGTGACTCACAAATAATGCAGACTGCTGATGTGAGTGAAACACATGATGATAAACATATATATGTTGATACAAAAATGCACTTCATTGACCTTGATAATCATATACATCACAATGTTCAGACTACCTCATCTTTATCTCCTCTATCATCATCACATGAGACTACACCTCATCGTGAAAAACTAGAAGATGCAAAATCAGGAAGTGACTCACAAGTAATGGAGACTGGTAGAGTGAGTGAATTACATGATAATAAACACATATATGTTGATAAGACTATTAGTAATGAGTTTAATAAAATAAGTACCAGTTTTACTAGTTTAGTACTAAAAGTTAAACAGGCATTACAAAGAAAGTCTGTTTCAGTTGATGATCTTCAGGATGTGTTGGAAGATCAATGTAAGCTAGAACCTCTCTCAACAGAGGTAGCTACTTTTCAGAAAGTTTTTGCAAGAGTGCGTCAACACTATTGCTTTCTGAATTTTCGTATTCTCGCTTACCTTGTAGATGTGTTTCTTAGTGATGAAAAGCCTCTGCAACAGCTTCTTGTAGATTACACAAATAAGCTTGAGGAATTCAAGGAGTCTGTGATGATGAAAGATCTTATGAAACTCATAAAAGAAAAGAGAGATTTGTGTGGTAATCATAAAATAATCCAGTTGAAAACACGTGATTTTTGGGGTGAAGTTGTGCTGAATAAGTTTGAGAAGCTAGCGATGCTGGTATTTCAAAATATATATGATTGCGCTGCACAAATTAGAATAGAAGATGGTTGTATTTGTGTTAGCTGGGTAATTCCTGATATTGACACAAGTGTATTGGTCACTGTGTCTCCTGACCTCCTGAAAGTTGTAGGTGTGATATCCCTCAAGATAGATGATAAGATATTACATGAGGGACCTAATGAAGGGTGTCATATCCTGAAATCATCATTCTTACAAGCTGTTGAGTTAGGAAATGTTATAGCTGTTGAGCTTCTTCTAGCAGTAAGTACAGGTGAGGTAGCCAATTTGGCATTATATAATGGGTGGACCCCTCTTATGATAGCTAGTCAGAATGGTCATTCTGTTGTTGTCTCTACCCTTCTTACATCTGGTGCTGATCCTAATATCGCAACGAGTGATGGGTGGACTCCTCTTATGATAGGTAGTCAGAATAGTCATAATGAGGTAGTTGAGATACTATTAAAGGCCAAAGTTAATCCTAATGCTTGTAACAATAACGGGACAACAGCTATTTATATAGCTAGTCAGAATGGTCATTCTGTTGTCATCTCTACCCTTCTTATATCTGGTGCTGATCCTAATATCGCAACGAGGGATGGGTGGACTCCTCTTATGATAGGCAGTCGGAATGGTCATAATGAGGTAGTTGAGATACTATTGAAGGCCAAAGTTAATCCTAACGCTTGTTTAAAAGATGGCGAAACAGTTATTTATATAGCTAGTCAGAATGGTCATTCTGTTGTCGTCTTTACCCTTCTTAAATCTGGTGCCGATCCTAATATGGCAACAAGTGATGGGTGGACTCCTCTTATGATAGGTAGTCGGAATGGTCATAATGAGGTAGTTGAGATAGTATTAAAGGCCAAAGTTAATCCTAACGCTTGTTTAAAGGATGGCACAACAGCTATTTATGTAGCTAGTGAGAATGGTCATTTTGCTGTTGTCTCTACCCTTCTTACATCTGGTGCCGATCCTAATATGGCAAAAAGTGATGGGTGGACTCCTCTTATGATAGGTAGTCAGAATGGTCATAATGAGGTAGTTCAGATATTATTAAAGGCCAAAGTTAATCCTAATGCTTGTAACAATAACGGGACAACAGCTATTTATATAGCTAGTCAGAATGATCATTCTGTTGTTGTCTCTACCCTTCTTACATCTGGTGCCGATCCTAATATGGCAAAAAGTGATGGGTGGACTCCTCTTATGATAGGTAGTCAGAATGGTCATAATGAGGTAGTTCAGATATTATTAAAGGCCAAAGTTAATCCTAATGCTTGTAACAATAACGGGACAACAGCTATTTATATAGCTAGTCAGAAGGGCCATTCTGTTGTCGTCTCTACCCTTCTTACATCTGGTGCCGATCCTAATATGGCAAAAAGTGATGGGTGGACTCCTCTTATGATAGGTAGTGGTAATGGTCATAATGGGGTAGTTGAGGTACTATTGAAGGCCAAAGTTAATCCTAATGCTTGTTTAAAATATGGTGAAACAGCTACTTATATAGCTAGTCAAAATGGTCATTTCGTTGTCGTCAGTACCCTTCTTACATCTGGTGCTGATCCTAATATGGCAACGAGTGATGGGTGGACTCCTCTTATGATAGGTAGTCAGAATGGTCATAATGAGGTAGTTGAGATACTGTTGAAGGCCAAAGTTAATCCTAATGCTTGTTTAAAAGATGGTGAAACAGCTGTTTATACAGCTAGTCAAAATGGTCATTTCGTTGTGGTCTCTACCCTTCTTTCATCTGGTGCTGATCCTAATATGGCAACAAGTGATGGGTCGACTCCTCTTATGATAGGTAGTCAGAATGGTCATAATGAAGTAATTGAGATACTATTGAAGGCCAAAGTTAATCCTAATGCTTGTAACAATAACGGGACAACAGCTATTTATATAGCTAGTCAGAATGGTCATTCTGTTGTCATCTCTACCCTTCTTATATCTGGTGTTGATCCTAATATCGCAACGAGGGATGGGTGGACTCCTCTTATGATAGGCAGTCGGAATGGTCATAATGAGGTAGTTGAGATACTATTGAAGGCCAAAGTTAATCCTAACGCTTGTTTAAAAGATGGCGAAACAATTATTTATATAGCTAGTCAGAATGGTCATTCTGTTGTCGTCTTTACCCTTCTTACATCTGGTGCCGATCCTAATATGGCAACAAGTGATGGGTGGACTCCTCTTATGATAGGTAGTCGGAATGGTCATAATGAGGTAGTTGAGATACTATTGAAGGCCAAAGTTAATCCTAATGCTTGTTTAGAGGATGGGACAACAGCTATTTATATAGCTAGTCAGAATGGTGATTCTGTTGTTGTCTCTACCCTTCTTACATCAGGTGCTGATCCTAATATTGCAAAATTAAGTAATGGGTGGACTCCTCTTATGGTATGTAGTCAGAATGGTCATAATAAGGTTGTGAAGTTACTGTTGAAGGCCACATCTAATCCTAATGCTTGTACCAAAGATGGAATAACAGCTTTACATCTTGCCAGTCAGAGTGGTCACTCAGTTATTGTCTCTACTCTTCTCAATGCTGGTGCTGATCCTAATATAGAGTCAATTGCCAAAGTGTGGAGTCCTCTTATGATAGCAAGTGGTAAAGGTCATACTGAGGTAGTGAAACTATTAACAGAACATGGTGATATTAATATTAATTATCAAGCAGCAGCAGGTATTACAGCACTTCATCTTGCTTCACGATATGGACATATTGATATTGTGAGAATACTTCTTGACTCGGGTGCTGATTCCAGATTAGTTGATTGTCAAGGCAAATCTTCAATTGACCTCGCTTCTAGATATGGTCATCATGATATTGTAAAATTACTGTATGAATTTCAACCTTTGGTTGGTTTGAAATCTATATCACAACTATCACTTACCAGTATTTGGACTATGGAAAGTGGGTTTTATGGAAGTGAAGATAGCAGGTCTCGTATCTCAGAATTGTCTAGTTATACTAGCAGGTCTAATATCACAGGAGTGTCTGGTTATAGTACCAATGAAGATGATCATTAGTTAGTAATCCTATAACTATGAAACCTAACAAGAGAGAAGACGAAATTGAATAAAAATAGTATAAAAGCAATAACTTAAACATTAGTGGCAAAATTAACAAAATCTAAATTATTATATTTCCATACCATGGCAACACGTGTATCGCTCAAGTATCTTTGGTAAATATTTCTTAGTATAGTTCTTCAGTTTCTCCAGCTATAGATCTGGCAGTGGCTTATACACATTCGCTGCAGTACCTAGCGACATGTCGAGTATTTAGATGGTAGGGTTTCTACTGAACAACCTCACCTCAACCAGCAATCTTTAACAGAGTGCCACTTTTCAACTCTCTGTCCATCATTGGTACCAATACTCTTTACAAAGCCAATTACAATTAATTTATATGTATTGTACAACACGTTTTTATCACAAATGTCTTCAGTAAATATTTTTTAGCATAATTATTTCTTCTCTTTTACTAATCAGTTTGGCTATGTGTATTGTAATAGTTAGAAACTTTAGTATTTTCACAAAATGATGTCAGAAATGTGTCAATATAATAAACGACATCACGTTAGCACAAACATTAACAATGGCACCAATACACTTCATAAATAAAGGATATCAAGAAAACATCACATTTGAAAGACATACAAATGTTATCAATTAACATACTTTATGGAATTTACCGATGATCATATCAGTATAGAGTAGAGACAGAATCACCAGGCAGAAAATGACAATAGTAATATTTCAACAGACTGGTGATATATACCTCTTCTTTTTGATTGGACACAACTTACTATCAAACTACAACAGATCAGTCTGAGAAGTGAGTGATTATCACAATTAATATGTTATCATTTACTCATCAGTATATTCGTTATCTATACATGTATATTACATGTGTATTCATCTATCCATCCATACATGTATGTTCATTTACCTATCCATTCATTAATCATCATTCATATATTTCTCACTTCAGACTAAAAGATGATGGCAAAGTTGATAAATACATGTACTAGTTAACGAGGCTAATCCAGTATTATCTGACTAATGTTGGCAATTTTAAAATGAATCAGATGTGGTTTCTGAATCTCTGATATCAGATCATGAACACGTGTCTCTTTATGATACAAAACATTGAAATTTGAGATGTAGGTATGTGTGTATGTATTTATTATACGTAATTATGGACATTTGTATATGACATGTGTATGTATGTATGTAAGAATTCATATGTATAATATAATTATGAATACTTAAATATGCTATCAGTTAGTGTGTCTATTTGTTTCAAGTATTCTGAGTGAATAAACTGTGTTTTGAAGCGACTATATGCAAGACTTCTAATTCATTTCCTGATTATCAGAATATGGGTATGTTTCTCATTAATACTAAACAGAAATGTAAGTATAGGTGTGATATGTTTGCATGTACATGCAACACTGTAAAAGGTAGTAGGTTATTTTAACCTTCAGTTCATTACAGAAGTTCCAATGTAATTTTATTTTCCTCACTATGTAATATTTATAAATTCTAGTTTCGTTTCATTTTGATCTAATAAAGCATGGTGACAAAACAACAATACAGTGTGTACAGCATAGTATTGTACATGTAAGTACAACCTGTGGTATATTATTATCTAGTTCCTATGAAAACAACAGATGTTACTTACTCATTTTAGAGATTAGTATGTACATGAATTTGTACTTACAATAACAAATAACATCCGTTGTACCTACACTACTATGGGATTTTCCATTCTTTATTATGGCATGTACTTTATATACTATATAGTCAATATAGATTAATATCAAAAGAAATGAATTACACCAAACAAGAAAAGAAATCAGTAATTGATATAGTCTCAGGAGCATATTATTAATATTGTATAACTCGTTTGACCAACCAAATGCGGGTTAAAACAACTTATTACTTTTTATTGTGTATGCACATGTATGTACATATATATGTATATATATATATACATGTATATTATACATATGTACATTTGTATGCATTATGTCGACATGCATTTATGTATAAAATATGTACATATGTTTGTATTTGTCATACATATAATGTAGTAAGTAATATACATGTACATATGTCTGTACATGTCTGTTTGTTTGTCCCCTCTTGTGTCTAACCACTGTTCCTCATCTTATTTTTAGTAATCATTAGTCATATGTCTGGTATATGACAGCTGCTGAGAGGTGAGTCTCCATATCTTCCTGTTGCCAGCTATCGGGTCTGGTTGGTATGGTTAGCTGATACTCTTACAATGGACTCAGGCAGAATGTTCAGAAGATGTCAGTACCTAATTTTAAATAGACTGATAATATATACCTCTTCTTTTACTAGTGAACTACAGTAGAACAGTCTGAGAAGTAAGTGATCTATACACAATTAACATGTTATCATTTAGTTATTAGTATAATTATATTCATTTGTGTATTAATCATTATCTACATGTTAGTTCATGTATTCATGTAGCCATTTGTCCATATACCTACCTATCCATTCATCCACTAATTATTGTTTGTATCTATCTCACTATCCATTCATTACCTATATACATGTATTCCTTTTCTCAGACCTGAAGAAGACATTGAAGTTGATAAACAAACATTTTTAGCCAAATGGACAAGTCCATTGATACTGGTGATAATCAAAATCATTAATGTGTCCTCAGAGTCTTAACGTTCTTCACGTCAATCGTGGTTTTAGAGTTTTGAAGAACAATGTGTCAAGAACTATACGAGTCTTTGGAAACATTACAGTTCCTTGATCACTGATATCAGAGTATGGGCATGTGCCTCTTTGTATTTATTAAAGACACAAAACGTTAAGATTAGTAATGTAAGTGGACTAATACACATATAATAAATCTGTCTTGAGTGTGTGTATCTATGTATGTATATCTGTGTATCTGTTTGATGTGTTTGGCTATCATATAATAATCATTCTCTGTTTCTTAATTTTCAGTGAAACACACTCTCAGATGAATCTAATCTAGTACTCACATAGTTACTGATGAAGTATTCCAATGTATAGTGATATAAAAACTACTATAACACGTACATGTATCAATGAAGTATTTACCTACAAAACTACAGACGAAGTACTCATGTGTATTGATGAAATAACTGACAATGAAGTAACACACATTGATACACATGTATCAATAAAGCAGCTCTCGTGTACTGAAGAAGCGTATATCGATGAAGTGCTCACATTTGTACCAAACTACCGATGAATTAACTCACATGTTTATCAATGATGTACTCACATATGTACCAAACTACTGTTGAAGTGACTGACATGTTTATTGATGAATTACGCACGTCAGTACTTACCTACGATGACAAAACAACCAATAAAGTAATTCACATGTGTATCAATGAATTAACATGTTTAATGAAGTGCTCACATGTATCAATATTAATGTGTTATCAATAAAACGCCCATGTACATATGTATAACAATGAAGTACTAACATCGGTTGAATTAATCGTAGTTGATGATAAGGATAAGTCTCCATTCTCCTTTGTTTCCAGTTATTATCATCACAATTGTTGTCGTACCATTTACCAGTCAATCAAGTTAAACCTCTACATCCGAAATCTCTTAGTAAATGATGAGACACCTTCGATAGTAATTCCATGACTGAAAAGCATATTTTATAAGCCAACTAGAAATACATAACTTAATACATACACTGTTCAATGTAACTTACATACATACATGCAAAATTACTTTATTATTTTGCACATGTATTTATTCTAATATACATTTATTATATATATATATATATATATATAATGTTAACTATTTTGTGCTTTGCTATTTGTAATCCATTTTTTCTTGTTAATCATATTATTACAAGTTAATTATTCATAGTATCTAAAATTAAGTGGTAGGTGTGTTGACCAGTGACCACATGGTGACAGTTGAACATCGATTCAAATACACCTACACATACACACATACACCACACAATGGATTATAAATACATTGGTAATTTTGCCTCATTTCATTACCAGAGTTTCAATAATATTCCCCTGAAAAAACATCAATGCTAATTTATTTTCCTGTTAGGTAATATTTTCAAGTACCATTTTCTTTTTATAAAAGTACATAATTATATATATTTCATATTCAATTATTTGTTGAATGTAATTGGATTTTTAAAATTTTTTATTTGTTATTCCTTGTCTGTTATTTGTTTTCTGTTATTTGTTATTTGTTTTCTATTATTTGTTATTTGTTTTCTATTATTTGTTATTTGTTTTCTATTATTTGTTATTTGTTATTGTTATTTGTTATTTGTTATTGTTATTTGTTATTTGTTATTGTTATTTGTTATTTGTTATTGTTATTTGTTATTGTTATTTGTTATTTGTTATTTGTTTTCTGTTATTCATTATCTGTTATTTTGTATTTGTTATTTGTTATTGTAAGTACAAGAATATGTCAACAAATAATCTCTGTTCTCCACAGATAATTGAATACAATAATTATACCTTAGAAGTAATATTGCATTGAAACTCATATAAATTATACTAACCCCATTAATTTTTACAGTGATATAATGTACTGCTAAAGCACACACCAAACACACACACGGGAGCAGTACTTATTCTGTTTGACAACGATTGAAGATACCTGGATTCCCTACAGAAATATTGAAATTTTGACTTAGCCACAACTAATATACATATTCAATGTCTTATTTAAAATCATAATAATAGAATTCATCGATCTTTTAGAGTCATTTTTGCAGTGATACATGTGTTGCCTCATGCAATATGCTAAATCGTAAAAGTACTTGTAAACTTTTATCGCTAAATGCACATTATACTGTACATGTGGGTGTTGGTCTGCCATTACTCGGTTCATCAAAACATAATATAATTAGCTATGCATTACAAATTAGGCATGCTTGTATTATTATGTTATATATATACATAAGTATGTCATGTAAAAAACAGTTTAAGGGATGGAATTTTGCCATTGGTGAATGTGGTCGACAAAACATATCCACATGGTCACTGCATACCGTCATTATGTGCTCACTTCCTGCCTTGCGCCCACTACCTGTTTAAATTAAAATGTATAAGGATAGTATTGTAGCCATATTACACATTCACAATACTTATACAAACCACAGAATACAATAATTTTATGCTTGAGTAATAACAAAAACATCCTGGTTAAAATTAAAACACTCCCTGATAGGTCATTACTTCATATAAATATAACATTATTTCATGATTTCATATACGACGAAACAACCTTCTGATTCCTCGTGTTATATTTGCCAAGTCTCTGACTCGTTGCCGTAAACGTCTGATCATTATAATTATGTCTGACCAAATTCCTCTTCCCACTGTTGACCTTTTCGCATCAGAGTTAGAATCTGTTGGTCCTAAATGGTATGATTTTGGTATTTTTTTGGGTATATCTACTCATGTATTGGATGTTATTGGAAAGTATCATGGGAGTGAAGGAACTCAGAGATGTTTAATTGAACTGTTTAAATCTCTCCAGTATCGTACTGAACCAGTTTCTTGGAATGATATTTTTGATGCTCTTACAAAAATCCATAATGACTACCTTGCTGATCGAATACGTGACAAGCATATTCGGACAGTCTCATCTTCATATCCTTCATCACCACTATGTAGTGAGAAACAAGAAACAGGGAGTGACTCACAAACAATGGAGACTGATGGTGTGAGTAAAATATATGATGATAAATGTATATATATTGACAAGAGTATTATCAGTGCGTTCAATAAAATAATTGTTAGTTTTGCAAACTTAGTAATACAAATCAGACGAGTGTTACAGAAGAAGGCAGTTCCAGTTCATGAAATACAGGTTGCCTTACAAGAAGCTTATGAAATAGAACCTCTCTCAATGGAAGAAGCCACTCTTGAGAGAGTCTTCACAAGAATGCGTCAACATTATTGTTTTCTTAATTATCACATTCTTGAATGTCTTGTACATATGTTTCTTAGCAATAAAAATCCTCTACAACAGCTTCTTGTAGATTACACAAACAAGCTTGAGAAATTCAAAGAGTCAGTGAAGATAAAAGATCTTATGAAACTCATAAAAAAAGAGAGAGATTTGTGTGGTAATCATAAAATAATTGAGTTGAAAACACGTGATTTTTGGGGTGCAGTCGCACTGAATAAGTTTGAGAGGTTAGCGAAGCTGATATTTCAAAATATATATGATTGCGCTGCACAAATTAGAATAGAAGATGGTTGCATTTGTGTTAGCTGGGTAATTCCTGATATTGATACAAGTGTATTAGTCACTGTGTCTCCTGATCTCCTGAAAGTTGTAGGTGTGATATCCCTCAAGATAGATGATAAGGTATTATATGAGGAACCTAATGAAGGGTGTCACATCCTAAAATCAGCATTCTTACAAGCTGGTGAGAATGGTCATTCTGTTGTTGTCTCTACCCTTCTTACATTTGGTGCTGATCCTAACATGGCAAAAACTAATGGCTGGACTCCTTTTTTGATAAGTAGTCAGAATGGTCATAATGAGGTTGTTGAGCTACTGTTGAAGGCCAAAGTTAATCCTAATGCTTGTAACAATAATGGGATAACAGCTATTTATATAGCTAGCTGGAAAGGTTATTCTGTTGTCGTCTCTACCCTTCTTTCATCTGGTGCTAATCCTAATATGGCAGATAATGATGGACGAACTCCTCTTATGATAGGTAGTCGAAATGGTCATAATGAGGTTATTGAGCTACTGTTGGATGCCAAAGCTGATCCTAATGCTTCTTTAGAGGATGGTACAACAGCTATTTATATAGCTAGTGAGAATGGTCATTCTGTTGTTGTCTCTACCCTTCTTACATTTGGTGCTGATCCTAACATGGCAAAAACTAATGGCTGGACTCCTTTTTTGATAGGTAGTCAGAATGGTCATAATGAGGTTGTTGAGCTACTGTTGAAGGCCAAAGTTAATCCTAATGCTTGTAACAATAATGGGATAACAGCTATTTATATAGCTAGCTGGAAAGGTTATTCTGTTGTCGTCTCTACCCTTCTTTCATCTGGTGCTAATCCTAATATGGCAGATAATGATGGACGAACTCCTCTTATGATAGGTAGTCGAAATGGTCATAATGAGGTTATTGAGCTACTGTTGGATGCCAAAGCTGATCCTAATGCTTCTTTAGAGGATGGTACAACAGCTATTTATATAGCTAGTGAGAATGGTCATTCTGTTGTTGTCTCTACCCTTCTTACATTTGGTGCTGATCCTAATATGGCAAAAACTAATGGCTGGACTCCTTTTTTGATAGGTAGTCAGAATGGTCATAATGAGGTTGTTGAGCTACTGTTGAAGGCCAAAGTTAATCCTAATGCTTGTAACAATAATGGGATAACAGCTATTTATATAGCTAGCTGGAAAGGTTACTCTGTTGTCGTCTCTACCCTTCTTTCATCTGGTGCTAATCCTAATATGGCAGATAATGATGGACGAACTCCTCTTATGATAGGTAGTCGAAATGGTCATAATGAGGTTGTTGAGCTACTATTGGATGCCAAAGCTGATCCTAATGCTTCTTTAGAGGATGGTACAACAGCTATTTATATCGCTAGTGGGAATGGTCATTCTGTTGTTGTCTCTACCCTTCTTACATCTGGTGCTGATCCTAATATGGCAAATAGTAATGGGTGGACTCCTGTTTTGAAAGGTAGTCAGAATGGTCACAATGAAGTTGTTGAGCTGCTGTTGAAGGCCAAAGTTAATCCTAATGCTTGTAACAATAATGGGATAACAGCTATTTATATAGCTAGCTGGAAAGGTTACTCTGTTGTCGTCTCTACCCTTCTTTCATCTGGTGCTAATCCTAATATGGCAGATAATGATGGACGAACTCCTCTTATGATAGGTAGTCGAAATGGTCATAATGAGGTTGTTGAGCTACTATTGGATGCCAAAGCTGATCCTAATGCTTCTTTAGAGGATGGTACAACAGCTATTTATATCGCTAGTGGGAATGGTCATTCTGTTGTCGTCTCTACCCTTCTTACATCTGGTGCTGATCCTAATATGGCAAATAGTAATGGGTGGACTCCTGTTTTGAAAGGTAGTCAGAATGGTCACAATGAAGTTGTTGAGCTGCTGTTGAAGGCCAAAGTTAATCCTAATGCTTGTAACAATAATGGGATAACAGCTATTTATATAGCTAGCTGGAAAGGTTACTCTGTTGTCGTCTCAACCCTTCTTTCATCTGGTGCTGATCCTAATATGGCAGATAATGATGGATGGACTCCTCTTATGATAGGTAGTCGAAATGGTCATAATGAGGTTGTTGAGCTACTGTTGGATGCCAAAGCTGATCCTAATGCTTCTTTAGAGGATGGTACAACAGCTATTTATATTGCTAGTGGGAATGGTCATTCTGTTGTCGTCTCTACCCTTCTTACATCTGGTGCTGATCCTAATATGGTAGATAATGATGGATGGACTCCTCTTATGATAGCTAGTCAAAATGGTCATAATGAGGTTGTTGAGCTGCTGTTGAAGGCCAAAGTTAATCCTAATGCTTATAACAATAATGGGATAACAGCCATTTATATAGCTAGTGAGAATGGTCATTCTGTTGTAGTCTCTACCCTTCTTACATCTGGTGCTGATCCTAATATGGCAGATAATTATGGGTTGACTCCTTTTATGATAGGTAGTCAGAATGGTCATAATGAGGTTGTTGAGCTACTGTTGAAGGCCAAAGTTAATCCTAATGCTTGTTTAGAGGATGGAACAACAGCTATTTATATATCTAGTCAGAATGGCCATTCTGTTGTCGTCACTTCGCTTCTTATATTTGGTGCTGATCCCAATATTGGAAGAAGTGTTAATGGTTGGACTCCTCTTATGATATCTAGTGGTAAAGGTAATTCTGAGGTGGCGAAGCAGTTGCTAAAACATACTGATATTAATATTAATCATCAAGCAGTAGGAGGTATTACAGCACTTCATCTTGCTTCACGATATGGACATATAAATATTGTGAGAATACTTCTTGAATCAGGTGCTGACTCCAGATTAGTTAATAGTGAAGGTAAGACTCCACATGACTTAGCTTCCAGATATAGTCGTTATGATATAGTGAAATTGCTATATGAATTTAGTCCTTTGGTTGGTTTGAGATCCATCTCACAACTAACACTTACCAGCATTGGTACAGTAGACACAGGGTATTGTGGAAGTGAAGATAGCGGGTCTATTATCACAGAATCATCTGGTTATAGCACCAAAGAAGATGATCTGATACAATTATTTAGTAATCCTGTAACTATGAAACCTAATGAAAGCGTAAATGAAACTTCCTTAAATTATGTATTCACAAAATTTAGAAATTTAGTTAGATCTATTTCACAACTATCACTAACCAGCACTGGTACAACTGACACAACAGACACTGGGTTTGTCGAGGGAGAGGATGATACCAAGTCTGTAAGTACAAATATATCTCGTTATAGCGATGACCTTGTGTCTTTAGCTAGTAATCCTGTAACTGTAAAACCTCTTAAAGAAGTAATTAAAAAAGATGATAGTGATGAACAGGTCACTTCAAACTAGTCTATTCTCAAAATATAATTCTTATTATCTTGTAGTATAGTATATTTCCAGTTCATCTTACATATCACTATTGACTACATATATATATCGTACCAGTTATAAACTTTAGTATTTTCTCCTATCATATCAGATATACATATGAACACTACACAATAGATATTATAATCACACTTCATAAAGATCCTCAACTCACAAAACTTACTAGTATACAAACAAGAAATTAAACATTAGTGACATAATGGAAATGATAACAAGATCTATTTTCGTACATGTATATGTTGTGGCAACACGTGTTTATCGCTTTGGTAAATATTTCTTGGCATAGTTCTTGTGTCTCACCAGTTACAGATCAGGCAATGGCTTATACACATTCGCTGTAGTACCTAGCAACATGTCCCTCAATCCTAGGGGTACATGGAGGGTAGGGTGTTTACTGAACAACCTCCCTTCAACCAGCGATCTTTAACGGTGTGCCACCTTTGAACTCTCTGTCCATCAACTCTCTTCACAAAGACAATTAACTTACTAGTATAGAAAACATTAGTGACATAATGGCTAATAAGATCTGATTCATTTCCTCTTTGTATCATGGCAACAGATGTTTATCATGTAGTTCTTCTCTTATCGCATCTTCTATCGTAATAGTTAGAAACTTCACATATGGTGTTGCACATAATTACAATATCACTTTTGGCACAAACAGTAACAAATGCATGTGCCATGCTCATTGAGAAGGCATCAAGAAAACATCATGTTTTGAAATACACACAAACTTTATCAAACAATGTCATTAACAGTGGTACCGAAATTCTTCATAAAGACAATTAATAATTAATTTATGTGTGTATTGTGCAATGCGTTTTATCGTAAATGTCTTCAGTAAATATTTCATCTTCTCTTTTACCAATCAGTTTGGTATTTCTAATTAGAAACTTAGTATTTTCACACGATGATGTCAGAAATGCGTCAACATGATAAACAACATCACATATCACACAAACATTAGCAATGCCACCAATGCACTTCACAAAGACATCAAGAAGATACCACGTTTTGAAAGACACCCATGGCCAACTGTTATTGAACAATGGCAACATACTTCACAAAGTGATCAAGTTAAGACAGAATGATCAAAAGATGACAATAGTAATATTTGAACAGACTGGTGTTATATACCTCTTCTGTTTGATTGGATACAACTTAATTATCAAACTACAACAGATCAGTCTGAGAAGTGAGTGATTATTATGTTATCATTTACTCATTAATATATATTCCTCATCAGTATATTCATTATTTATACATGTATATTAATTAATTTACATGTGTATTCATCTTCTATCTATACATGTATGTTCATTTACCTATTCATTTATTAATCATTATTCGTATATTCCTCACTTCAGACTAAAAGCCTATGATAACAAAATTGATATTCACAAAGAAGTACTAGCTAGTGGGGCTAATCCAGTAATATCTGACTAATATTGAGAATTTTAAAATGAATCTGATGTGGTTTCTGAATCTCTGATATTAGATCATGAACATGTGTCTCTGCGATACCAAACATTGCAATTTGGGATGTGAGGTATGTGTGTATATATACATAAATGTATTTATGGATGCATGCATGTGAGATGTGTATGTATATGTATGTGAGAACATGTCTGTAATTATGTTTGTATTATTACATACCTATGTATTTATTTGTGTATGTATATACCTTTCATATGTATAATAATTATGAATACTTAAATACACCGTCTGTTAGTGTGTCTGTTCATTTCTTCTGTTCTTATATTTAGACATTTGTAGATAAAAAGTGTTTTAAAGAAATTGTATGCATGACGTCTGATGCAGTTCTAGATATCAGAGTATGGGCATGTGTCTCATTAATACTAAACAGAAATGTAAGTATAGGTGTAGTATATGTATTTATGCTTGCATATACATACATCTATACAATTTATACATGCATATGTATGTGTACATGTATGTTATGCATACGTACATTTATATGCATATGTTGACATACATTTATATATAAAATATGTTTGTATTTGTAATATGCATAATATAGACTAAGCAGCATCATACATGTACATTTGTCTGTACATGTTTGTTTGTCCCTATCATATTTAACAATCATTCCTTTCGTTAGAAATTTGTACCACTGCACTGAGTCATCATCAGTCATATGTCTGCCATTGTCTGGTACATGACAGCTGCTGCATATGTTAGATGAGTCTCCTATTACCAGCTATTGGGTCTGTGACAGTCCTGACAATCTCTCCTAATATGGTTAGCTGTTGCTCTTACAATGGACTCGTGACAGAATGTTCAGAAGATGACAATATCTAATTATAAATAGACTGATAATATCATACCTCTTCTCTTACTTTTGAACTACAGCAGAACAGTCTGAGAAGTAAGTGGTTATCACGAGTAACATGTGCTATCATTTATTCATTTGTGTATTAATCATTTACATGTAGTTCATGTATTCAGGTGTCCATTTGTCGATTTACCTATCCATTCATCCACTAATTCTTCTTATCTACCTCACTATCCATTCATCACTTACACATTCCTCTCCTCAGACCTAAAGGAAGTTGAAACATAAAATGTAATAGAAACATCTTTAGTCAAAGAGACAAATCCAGTGATACTGATGATATTCAAAATGTTTAAAGTGTTCTCCAAGTCTTAACTTCTGTATTGATCAAGAGTGTTGAAGTCATAAAGTGTTTGTTTACTACTCAAATGGGCTATACTTCATAAGTTCCCTGAACTAATATACATTGTTTGAAGAAACAGAACAATGTGCCGAGCAGTATATGGGTTTTTTGAAACATTACACTTCCTTGACTCTCTAATATTAGAGCATGGGCCATGTGTTCTTTCTATTTATTAGAGAAAAAACTTTAATGTAAGTGGACCAATACAAGTATAATAGTGTGTGTGGAATCTGTTTTGAGTGTGTGTATTTCAGTACTCAAATGTGTATCAATGAAGTACTCTCCTGTGTAATGATGAAGCACTCCGATGAAGTACTCTATGTGCATGTGTATCGATGAAGCATTCCCTATCCCTAAATCCTAAACCCTAAATCCTAATCCTAAATGCTGAACATGTATCAATGAAGTACTCACCTGTGTAATGATGAAGCACTCCAATGAAGTACTCTATGTGCATGTGTATCATCGATGAAGCATTCCCTATCCCTAAATCATAAACCCTAAATCCTAATCCTAAATGCTGAACATGTATCAATGAAGTACTCACCTGTGTAATGATGAAGCACTCCGATGAAGTACTCTATCCATGTGTATCGATGAAGCATTCCCTATCCCTAAACCCTAAACCCTAAATCCTAATCCTAAATGCTGAACATGTATCAATGAAGTACTCACCTGTGTAATGATGAAGCACTCCGATGAAGTACTCTATGTGCATGTGTATCGTCGATGAAGCATTCCCTATCCCTAAATCATAAACCCTAAATCCTAATCCTAAATGCTGAACATGTATCAATGAAGTACTCACCTGTGTAATGATGAAGCACTCTGATGAAATACTCAATCGATGAAGCATTTCGATAAAGTACTCACATGTGTATCAATGAAGTAACTCACATGTTCATTGATGAAGAACTCACACATGTATCGAAACCACTCACATGTACCAAACTACAGTAGTCATGTGTAAATAACTGACATGTGTATTTCAATGAAGTAACTTGTATTTTGATTCATGTGTATCGATGAAGCAGCTCTCATGTACTGATAATCCAACTCACATGTGTATGAAAGAGGCACTCATATATGTACCAAACTACCAATGAAGTAACTCATATGTCTATCGATAAGTACTTATGCATATACCAAACTACTGATGAAGTAACTCGTATGTGTATCGATCATGTATGTAATTCACATGTGTATCATTGAATTACCAAAGTACTTACATGTATTGATGTGAACGTATATCAATCAAACACGCAAGTATGTATGTGTATCAATGAAGCACTAACATACGATATTATTGCTAAGGATAAGTCTCCACTCTCCTTTGTTACTAGTTGTTATCATCATAATTATTATCGTAACATCTACCATTCAATCAAGTCAAACCTCTACATTTGATACCTCTTAGTAAATGAAGAAACGCCTTTGATTTGAATTCCACGACTGACAAGCATATTTTATATGCTGACTAGAAATATTATATATTTGTCATACCCCAAATCACATATTTTAATACATATACACAATTACTTATTTATTCACATACACAATACAACTGATATCTATATTCACATACACAATACAACTGATATCTATATTCCTTGCTTTCCTATTAAATTATTTATAGCATTTAAAATTAATCAGGTGTGTAAACTACATATGTGGAGACAGTTGAAACAAGGAAAACATGTAAACATACATGTATGTATGTACATACCTATGTACATACATACATACATACATACACCTTTAATTCAAGCACTGGTTGATCTACTACATTCTGTATAATGAATATTATTTTTGAGAAACGTAAAGTTGAAGGAATGGTTAACAATGTTCAGTCCACTCCAGCTGAGATGCACGCACTAAAATGGATAATAAATACACTAAAAAGATTGACAAATTCTATATGCATATACAAGTTCATATATACATGTACATACATACATACAAAGTATGTATGTATGTACATACGTATATACATATATACATACATGCATACATACATACATATATACATACATACATACATACATACATACATACATAATGTAAAGTTGAAGGAATGGTTAACAATGTTCACTCCACTCTGTCTGAGATGCAAGCACTCTGGAGTTGTAGGCTTGTAGCAACATGTGATTGAAATTTAAAATGCTTATCATTGGCTCTCTCAATTCAAATGCACAAACACACACAATGGATTATAAAATATTCTATATCTATATACAAGTTCATATATACAAGTATGTGTACTGTAACCTCTTTAACTACATACACATGTTGTTGTTGACTGTGTAACTTTCCCAACTAGTCATATTTTCTAAAATATTTCAATGTATTAATTTTTTATTTAGTATAATCATACAATTCATCATATGATCATAATATTATCATTAATGATGCTACTGTGATGCATTACAAACTGAATATGATAATAACTATATAATTCATCATAATATACATACATAAGTATGTCATGTAGCTACTAAGGATTAGTTCGAGGGATGTGCAGTGGAATCTAAACTATTATTGTATTTATATGTAAGTACTTTGATTAATGTTTTGAGTTATGCTTTATTGGTGTTAGTCATGGATATTGCTTCTTACTAATTAATCTACATGTTTCTGAGATACATTTCTTGCACTTATTGCCTTTATTAGAATATATATTATTTTATAATTGTACAGGATGGACAGCATGACATAATAATGTCCTAATATATTTGTTAATTTAATTATTAATATTTCACTAAGGGATAACAATATTCATGATTTCCTGATTCTCCTGATCATAATGTCTGACCAAATTCCTCTTCCAACTGTTGATCTGTTCACATCAGAGTTAGATTCTGTTGGTCCTAAGTGGTATGATCTTGGTATTTTCTTGGGTATATCTACTCATGAATTGGATGTTATTGGAAAGTATCATGGGAGTGAAGGAACTCAGAGATGTTTAATTGAACTGTTCAAATGTTTCCAGTCTCGTACTAAACCAGTTTCTTGGAATGATATTACTGATGCTCTCACAAAGATGCACAACAATAAACTTGCTGATCGTATACAACACAATGTCCAGACTAATGTCTCATCCTTATCTCGTCTATCATCACCACGTGCATGTAGTGAGGAACAGGAAGATGAAAAAACAGGAAGTGGTTCGCAAATGATGGAGATTGGTAGAGTGAGTGAAATACATGATGATAAATATATATATATTGATAAGACTATTAATAGCGAGTTTAATAAAATAAGCCAGGAGTTTACTAAGCTGGTTGTAATTATTAAACAGGCGCTACGAAAGAAGTCTGATTCAATTATTCATCAATTACAAGATGTCTTATACGATCAATGTAAGCTAGAGCCTCTTTCAACAGAAGAATTCAATTTCGATAAAGTCTTTGTACGAGTGCGTCATCATTATTGTTTTCTTAATTATCACATTCTTGAATGCCTTGTAGATATGTTTCTTATTGATGAAAAGCCTCTACAACAGCTTCTTGTAGATTACACAAACAAGCTTGAGAATTTCAAAGAGTCAGTAATGATGAAAGATCTTATGAAACTCATAAAAGAGAAGAGAGATTTACACAGTAATCATAAAATAATTGAGTTGAAAACACGTAATTTTTGGGGTGAAGTCACATTGAAAAAGTTTGAGAGGCTAGCGAAGCTGATATTTCAAAATATATATGATTGCGCTGCACAAATTAGAATAGAAGATGGTTGTATTTGTGTTAGCTGGGCAATTCCTGATATTGATACAAGTGTATTAGTCACTGTGTCTCCTGATCTCCTGAAAGTTATGGGTGTAATATCCCTCAAGATAGATGATAAGGTATTATATGAGGGACCAAATGAAGGGTGTCATATCCTAGAATCAGCATTCTTACAAGCTGTTGAGTTAGGAAATGTTATAGCTGTTGAGCTTCTTCTAGCAGTAGGGTGTGATACTAACATACTTACACACACAGGTGAGCTGGCTATTACTTCTGCTATGAAGCTTAAAGACAGCAAAGGGTTGGGCGCATTTCATTTAGTTTGTCTTAATGGTCATACTGAAGTTGTAAGTATATTACTGGCAGCTGGCATTTCACCTGAAGTCACTACTAATAGTCTGATTACTCCTCTTATGATGGCTAGTTGGAATGGTCATGCTGTTGTAGTCTCTACTCTTCTTACATCTGGTGCTGATCCTAATATGGCAGATGATGATGGGTGGACTCCTCTTATGGCAGGTAGTCAGAACGGTCATAATGAGGTTGTTGACCTACTTTTGAAGGGCAAAGCTTATCCTAATGCTTGTTTAAAAAATAGAGCAACAGCTATTTATATGGCTAGTCGAAATGGTCATTCTGTTGTCATCTCTACCCTTCTTGCATATGGTGCTGATCCTAACATGGCAAAATGTAATGGGTGGACTCCTCTTATGATAGGCAGTCATAATGGTCATAATGAGGTAGTTGAGCTACTCTTGAAGGCCAAAGTTTATCTTAATGCTTGTTTGAAAAATAGAGCAACAGCTATTTATATGGCGAGTCGAAATGGTCATTCTGTTGTCGTCTCTACCCTTCTTACATATGGTGCTGATCTTAATATAGCAACAAGTACCAGGTGGACACCTCTTATGATAGGTAGTCAATATGGTCATAAGGAGGTTGTTGACCTACTTTTGAAGGCCAAAGCTTATCCTAATGCTTGTTTAAAGAATAGAGCAACAGCTATTTATATGGCGAGTCAAAAAGGTTATTCTGTTGTCGTCTCTACCCTTCTTACATCTGGTGCTGATCCTAATATGACAAGGAGTGATGGGTGGACTCCTCTTATGATAGGTAGTCAGTATGGTCATCATGAGGTAGTTGAGATACTGTTGAAGGCGAAAGTTAATCCTAATGCTCGTAAAATTAATGGTGCAACAGCTATTTACATGGCTTGTGAGAACGGTCATTCTGTTGTCGTCTCTACCCTTCTTACATATGGTGCTGATCCTAATATGACAAGGAGTGATGGGTGGACTCCTCTTATGATAGGTAGTCAGTATGGTCATCATGAGGTAGTTGAGATACTGTTGAAGGCGAAAGTTAATCCTAATGCTCGTAAAATTAATGGTGCATCAGCTATTTACATGGCTTGTGAGAATGGTCATCCTGTTGTCATCTCTACCCTTCTTACATATGGTGCTGATCCTAATATGACAAGGAGTGATGGGTCGACCCCTCTTATCATAGGTAGTCAGAATGGTCATAATGAGGTTGTTGAGCTTCTGTTAAAAGCTGAAGTTAATCCTAATGCTTGTAACAATAATGGAGCAACAGCTATTTATTTGGCTAGTTTGAATGGTCATTCTGTTGTCGTGTCTACCCTTCTTACATCTGGTGCTAATCCTAATATAAGAACAGGTGTGAATGGTTGGACCCCTTTAATAATAGGTAGCACTAAAGGTCATACTGAGGTAGTGATGAAATTAATAGAACATGGTGATATTAATATTAATTATCAAGCAGTAGCAGGTATTACAGCACTTCATTTTGCTTCACGATATGGACATACTGATATTGTGAGAATACTTCTTGAATCAGGTGCTGACTCCTCTTTAGTTGATAGCACAAATTTGTCTCCGGTTGCCTATGCTTCCTTATATCATCATCATGATGTTCTGAAAGTATTCACAGAATGTAGAACTTTAGTTGAAAGTTTGAGATCTATTTCACAACTATCACTAACCAGCACTGGTACAACTAACACAACAGATACTGGGTTTGTCGAGGGAGAGGATGATACCAAGTCTGTTAGTACAAATATATCTCGTTATAGCGATGACCTTGTTTCTTTAGCTAGTAATCCTGTAACTGTAAAACCTCTTAAAGAAGTAATTAATAAAGATGATAGTGATGAACAAGTCACTTCAAACTAGTCTATTCTCAAAATATAATTCTTATTCTCTTGTAGTATAGTATATTTCCAGTTCATATTACATATCACTATTGACTACATGTATCATACCAGTTATAAACTTTAGTATTTTCTCCTATCATATCAGATATACATCTGAACACTACACAGTAGATATTAAAATCACACTTCAGAAAGATCCTCAACCCATAAAACTTACAAGTATACAAACAAAAAATTAAACATTATTGACATAATGAAAATGATAACAAGATCTAATTCATTTTGTCTTTGTATCATGGCAACACATTTGTATCGCATAAATGTCTTTGGTAAATATTTCTTGGCATACATCTCCTTTACCAATCAGTTTAAATATTTCTATATCGTAATAGTTCGAAGAAACTTTACGGTTTTCAACTATGCATGATGGTGGACATAATTACAATGACACGTTTAGCACAATCATTAACAATGGCATGTACCGTGCTCTTTGCGAACACGTCAAGAAAACATCACGTTTTAAAAGACACCCCATGCAAATACTTCACAAAGTCATCAAGAATTTACTGATGATCTTATCAGTATAGAGTAGACAGAATGACCATCCAGAAGATGACAATAGTAATATTTGAACAGACTGGTAATATATACCTCTTCTCTTTGATTGGATACAACTTACTATCAAACTACAACAGATCAGTCTGAGAAGTGAGTGATTATCACAAGCAATTTGTTATCCTTTACTCATCAGTATGTTCATTATCTGTACATGTATAGTAAGTAATTCATTTACATGTTTATTAATCTATCCATATGTCCATTTACAAATCCATTCCTTTCCATATCTATTCATTAATCAATATTATTATATTCCTCTCTTCAGACTAAAAGATGGCAACGTTTGTACTCATAAAGAACCATTATTACCCAATGAGGCTAATCTAGAGTATCAGACACTATATGACTCGAAACTACTCACATATGTACTGAACTACAGTAGTCATGTATAAATAACTGATACGTGTATTTCAATGAAGTAACATTAACTACACATGTATCAATGAAGCAGCTCTCATGTACTGATAAAGTAACTCGTATGTTTATCGATGAAGTATGTACCAAACTACTAATGAAGTAACTCACATGTTTATCGTTGAAGTGCTTACGTACATACCAAACTACTGATGAAGTAACTCACATGTTTATCAATGAAGTACTCACGTATATACCAAACTACTGATGAAGTAACTCACATGTTTATCGATGAAGTACTCTCGTATGTACCAAACTACTGATGAAGTAACTCACATGTTTATCGATGAAGTACTCACGTATATACCAAACTACCAATGAAGTAACTCACATGTTTATCGATGAAGTACTCTCGTATACCAAACTACCAATGAAGTAACTCACATGTTCATCGATGAAGTACTCACGTATGTACCAAACTACTGATGAAGTAACTTACATATTTATTGATGAAGTACTCACATATGTACCAAAGTGCCTCTACATTTGACACATCTTAGTAAATGATGAAATGCCTTCGATTTGAATTCCACGACTCGCAAGCATAATTATTTTATATGGCGACTAGAAATGTCATATATTTGTCATACCCTAACTCATATTTTAATACATATTTTAATACATATTTTAATACATATTTTAATACATATTTTAAAACATATTTTAATACATATTTTAAAACATATGCACAATTACTTTTAGTATTTATTCACATACACAATACAGCTGTTATCTATTTCTTGTTTTACTATTTTTAATCTATTTCTTTTGATTGTTTATATTAATTTCGTGTCATTAATTATAAATTAATTATTCATACCATCTGAAATTATCATTAATTATGACTAGGAGTGTTAACCACATGGCTGGCAGTTTCTTGATGTAGCCATTTGTTACTATAAATAGAAACGCTCGCTTCTATAAATAAACCACATCCAAACCTAACAATGATACTGCTTAGAATAATTTTATGATGATGATGCAAACTTACTGGGGTTACATGTACATTAACATGTGCAGTACAGATCATGTTAACCTGGGTAGCTATATTATGGTTAGACCAGTATGTTTCCAAGCCATTAGCTTCATACGTATATACCACAACATTAACATGTGCAGTATAGATCATGTTAACCTGGGTAGCTATATTATGGTTAGACCAGTATGTTTCCAAGCCATTAGCTTCATACGTATATACCACAACATTAACATGTGTGGTACAGATCATGTTAACCTGGGTAGCTATATTATGGTTAGACCAGTATGTTTCTTAGCCCTTAGCTCCATACGTATATACCACAGCATTGACATGTGTGGTACAGATCATGTTAACTTGGGTAGCTATATTATGGTTAGACCAGTATGTTTCTCAGCCCTTAGCTTCATACGTATATACCACAACATTAACATGTGGGGTACAGATCATGTTAACCTGGGTAGCTATATTATGGTTAGACCAGTATGTTTCCAAGCCATTAGCTTCATACGTATATACCACAACATTAACATGTGTGGTACAGATCATGTTAACCTGGGTAGCTATATTATGGTTAGACCAGTATGTTTCTTAGCCCTTAGCTCCATACGTATATACCACAGCATTAACATGTGTGGTACAGATCATGTTAACTTGGGTAGCTATATTATGGTTAGACCAGTATGTTTCTCAGCCCTTAGCTTCATACGTATATACCACAACATTAACATGTGGGGTACAGATCATGTTAACCTGGGTAGCTATATTATGGTTAGACCAGTATGTTTCCCAGCCCTTAGCTTCAAAACATTAACATGTGCGGTACAGATATAAACATGAATCACAGTAAAGCATCACTCACTATTGTATTTAATTTATACTTTTTCTTTTATATAATATTCCTCAAGATAAGCAATTTTACAATCATATACACACAAATCAAGATTAGAACACAACAAAAATTGAAACAAAAATAAAAAGAAATTATACGACAAAAAATGTATTATATACCACTGTCACATATTGTAAAAATTACAGACAACAATCACATGCACAGTAAAACACTACACGACAGATTCAGTTACATATATTTATACAACAAAAATGAAGTAAATAATTTTATAATTCTATGTGCACTGTAAAGATTGTCAAGTTTTGCATGTATGTTACCATGACAACCATAGGAGCCATGGCAACCATGAGAAATGCCTAATTACATTTACAACAATGTTTTGTTAGTTTGTCTAGGAGCAGGCAGTTGGGGTTTGGGACAATCATATTGGTTAAACGAATGTGAAGTGAGAACAGTACTGATGCGTTCATAAGTATGATCACTGCCTGAGCCGCCATAAGTGGGATTGAGAGCACTAAGAAAAGTAGATCCATTCTCTTCTTCAGACGGTAGAGGAAATATTTTACCATAAGCTGGAGACTGAGCCATCTGAAATGCTGTCCTAATGAGAATAGGAAAAATAATGGAGTTAATTTTTGTGGTAACAGGCAGGCAGACAGACACACAAAGTGGTTATATTAACTTATGCACACACCTACATGTACAGAATATGCTATTATACATAAACCATTTTATAATACACAAAATATTTATTAGTGTAGCTTACTATGCTTTTTCATTTAACTATTCAGTTTATATGTACTAGTTTAATGTCATAAGGTTAATACATGATTATACTGTAACTCAATAACTTATATGTACTATAGTGTATACTGTAATGTCATAAGGTTAGTACATGATTATACTGTAACTCAATAACTTATATGTACTATAGTGTATAGTTTAATATCATAAGGTTAATACATAATTATACTGTAACTCAATAACTTATATGTACTATAGTGTATACTGTAATGTCATAAGGTTATACATGATTATACTGTAACTCAATAATGAAGCAGTGGATAGAAATTTGACAAACACAAAAGAACAGAAAGGATATTTATATGACAATGCAAGTAAAAGTCATTCCAAACTAAAGATATGTGAACATTTTTCTGAGGTCATGGTGAACATGAATTGACAGACCATTAAATTAACACAAAATGTTCTGTTTTAAAAATTCATTTTATTAAACTTACTCTGGTTCCACTTTCAATCCAATTTCCGGTTGAAGAGATTTCCTATAGATGTGAAAGGAATCCTTATAAACATATGTTCGCATTATAAACTAGATATAACATACTTTGGATTATGCTTCACTTTAAGTATCACAATAACTAAAACTGAAATGATGACAATTACTAGCAACAGTGTCACACCACCGCATATAATTAGTATTAATATCATCCCACTAAATACAAATCCACCAGAATCCTCTGAAGCTGGTACTGGTACCAACACTTGTGAGCTCTCTTCTCCTATACCTCCTGCTGTAGCTCCACTGACGGATATAGAATATTCTGCACTTGAGTCCAATTCACCTACTACTGCACTGTTCACATCTGCAGAAACCGTTACTGATCCACTTTGTCGTTTTGTGTCTGTGACAACCCTTGTGTAAGCGATGGTGTAAGAAGTAATGAAGCCATTGGATTGAGTGATAGGTATTCGATCCCAGCTGACATTCATATGTGTTCCATTAAGCCTGGTTGCTATGACGTTGCTAGGTGGAGGTGGTCCTGGAGAAATAAATGCACAATTTAAAATGTTGGTCGAAAAAGTATTTCTACATGTTAATTTTGAAAACTAAAGAGACACTTACTTCCTTCCTCCGTAAATACAATCATCTCAATCATTTCTCCTTTTCCCGCTGAGTTAATAGCTATCACAGTGACAGTGTAAGGAACCTGACCTCCTATGTGTTTGAGAATATATATATAAAGAGATATTCGTATATAGCATCATAACCACCTTCGATTATTAATATTTGAGAATTGTAATTTAGTTATAGTTTAGTTGATACAGAGTTTTTTTTAGATATAATTATACTTATTCTATTCAAGTAGTCTTTAACAGGCGTATAATACATTGTTTATTACATGTATAATGTACATGTATAATACATTGGTTATTACATGTATAATGTACATGTATAATACATTGGTTATTACATGTATAATGTACATGTATTATATAATGTACATGTATAATACATTGTTTATTACATGTATAATGTACATGTATAATACATTGGTTATTACATGTATAATGTACATGTATAATACATTGTTTATTACATGTATAATGTACATGTATTATATAATGTACATGTATAATACATTGTTTATTACATGTATAATGTACATGTATAATACATTGGTTATTACATGTATAATGTACACGTATAATACATTGGTTATTACATGTATAATGTACATGTATAATACATTGGTTATTACATGTATAATGTACATGTATAATACATTGTTTATTACATGTATAATGTACATGTATAATACATTGGTTATTACATGTATAATGTACATGTATAATACATTGGTTATTACATGTATAATGTACATGTATAATACATTGTTTATTACATGTATAGTGTACATGTATAATACATTGGTTATTACATGTACATGTATAATATATTGGTTATTACATGTATAATGTACATGTACATGTATTCACTGATAATATGATAACTGGTTGTTATGGTTACCAACTGAACTCACTTAGTCCATTAAACTCCGCTATATAATCAGTAGAATTAGCTGGTATTACTATAGTCATTATCTCTCCTCCCTCATATAACTCAATTGTGATCTCATACTCTAAGATAATGCCTCGGGCTATATCCATTGTTTGGTTAGTAAAGCTAACTATCAAACGAGATGATGAGATAGTGTCATACACTACATCCTGTACAATACCAGGAACTGTAGGAAAATAATAAAGAGGATGAAACTGTTATAGACCATGTGTAATGGTAGTATTCTAGTAATATTTATTATGTATCTTAATGTTTGGGAATGATATGAAATACATATAGATAAATACATAGATAGATAGATTGTTAAACAGACAAATGGACGGGGAAATTGACAGATAGATAGATAGATATATATAGATAGATAGATAGATAAATAGAAAGATATATAGATAAATAGATAGAGAGATAGATTGATAAATAGATAGAGAGATAGATAGATAAATAGATAGATAGTTACGTAGATGGAAAAATAGATAAATAGGTAGGTAGATAGATAGATAGATAGATAGATAGATAGAGTTGGATTTTCTTACTTCCTTCGCCACTTCTTCCTGAACTAGTATCACTTAAAGGTCCCTCTCCTGAACTAGTCCATGCTGAGACCCGTACCTGTACCATTTGATATGGACTAAGACTCGTAATTTCATACTCAAATGTAGTTCCAGATACATGAAAAAACTTTGTTGTGTCATTAAGAAAATCAATGAAAAGAGTGAACCTGGTAATGACTCCATTAGGCAATGTGGGTAGCGACCATGTGACTAATACAGAAGAGGATGTACTAGGAGTTACTCTGATGTCTTCTGGTGAGCTTTCAGGTACTATTGTAATAATATATATAATTAATACATTACTAATATGTATACATATAAATATTTATATTTGTGTGTGTATTAATCTCTATGAATGCACATATCTATTTGTGGGGTGAAGCTGAGCGAGCCCCACATTAGCAAGTTAGTATTGAAATTCGCATCACTGTATATGTATAGATGAATAGATAGAGAAAGAAATGTTCTATTTAGCCATAAAAGTTAGGTGAAGTATACATGCACTCATCAAAAGCTCAGGCTCGCCCCTCAATATTACAGCATTCTTCTAGTATATACATACATACATATATACATATGTACATTTGTGTGTGTACATGCTTACACACATACACATACATACATACACACAGAAACAGACACACAGACACTTACATATATATGCTTAAGTACATACATAATAATAACAAAGCACACATGAAGAGACACATGTAGTTATTACACACTCACTGTCTTCATCAGTCATAGTTTGCACAGTAATGTTAGGTCCTGCATCCACAGTATTATTAGCATATACTCCACACACATACACAGTATATGGAGTTAATCCAGTAATTTCTGTACTATACATTCCTTGATTCATCTCTATGGAACTAACAGCTGATATTACTACAGGTTCAACTTGTGTCGTGTTACAATATATAGTGTAACTAGTGATGTATCCATTTCTTAAAGAAGCAATTACAGGACTCCATTGAAATTGAACTGTTCGGGAATTAAGAGATGTAACAGTTAGATCAACAGGAGGACCTTCAGGAGCTACAAAGAAAGAAATGATAACATCATAAAGATTCTTTAGACATTTTTATATACTAACAGAAGATTTGGTTTAGCCATTAATACTTGGACTATAGTCTGTTCATATTCATGATGACCTCAAAATTAGTTTGTGATGATTTTATATGTACACTTTAATGTCGTAAAATTATTACATGATTATACACTAACTTTATAACTAATATGTAATATAGTGTATAGTTTAATGTCATAAGGTTAATACATGATTATACTGTAACTCAATAACATATATGTACTATAGTGTATAGTTTAATATCATAAGGTTAATATACTGTAACTCAAAAATGGAATGAAATTTGAACACACACACAATAATAATCATATAAATATTAGACAATTAAGGGAGGAGACAGCTAATGGGGCCTTCTTAGGGGGGAGGAAAATTTTAAATTGGGATTCTCTGAGATTGATTCTGGTGCAGCTAAAATCAGGACGCATGATCATATGAAAATTAATACTAGCATTATGTAGTGTAGTAATGTATAATATTAGTACACGCTACTAAAATGAGGGAGCTCAGTCCCCTCAACACAGATTTTTTTTTGGGGGGGGAAGGCGCTAGAGGCCCTGGCCCTCCTGTTTTCTCTGCCCTTGTTAGAGCTGAGTAATATTGTATTAGATAAAATAAAGTATTATGTGTTTAGTATCAATATATTGATCAGCACTAATACAATTATAATTATGTATATATATATATTATATATATATATATATTTATATAGTCTATTTTACACAAAACATAACTTGACAATGATTTAAGCAGAAGAGAAATGCTAAATCTATGAAAACTTTTCTGAGATGAATGTAAATCACGGAAGTCTACATACAACCACAATAAACTGTACATTCATCTCAGAATGGCATTTCAATTGCTAGTGATGAGTTGATATCTCTGTTAGTATGTACATATAAATTACTAGCAATTGAAATGCCATTTTTTTCCTGGGCCCTACATAGAGATACTCTATACATGGTAATACACCCTGTGAGTCTATTGTTATAAAGGTGGGCTTTAGGTGAGACAATATTGTAGCAATCATAACAAGTTTATACTAGACTAGTCGATAATTTGTGTTCAGCAAACCAAGTTCAACCACAAGAAAAACATGTTGCTAATTAATAAAGATGTCACTGTGTACTATTATATAGTACATTAATATGTTTTATATACCATGCAATATAGACCTGAGGTTTGTGTCAAAGGATGTGTGATATAACTCAAAGACAAAGAGCTATACCACACTAACCAATGATTCTATATCTTGGCATATATATATATATACCACCAATATATATATATATATATATATTGGTGATATAGATGGTTGTGTCAAAGGATGTGTGATATAACTCAAAGACAAAGAGGTATACCACACTAACCAATGATTTTATATCTTGGCATGTACATGTATATACCAGCACTATAATTTTATTATATATATATATATCTTGGTGATATAGATGCTTGTGTCAAAGGATGTGTGATATAACTCAAAGACAAAGAGCTATTCCACACTAACCAATGGTTCCATATCTTGGCATATATATATATATATATATATATATATATATATATACCAGCACTGCATGTATATGTATACATATATGCTGGTGACATATGATGTCTGCGTCCAAGGATGTGATATAGCCCAAAGATGAAGAGCTATATCACACTAACCAAGGGTTCTATATCTTGATATGTCAGCTTGCTGTACTAGATATGATACATGGTGACATATACATGTGATAGGCCTATAAACTATATGTGGGACCTGACAAACTCATATTGGTGATGAGTTCATACTATAAGCTAGTGTACTGTATTGATATGACATGATATAATGGTGACATCTGTACGTTGGTTTACTTACAATAAATAGGGTCCTAAAACTCTTAATCATAAATGTAAATTTTATTGTGATGATATATGATATAATGGTGACATCTGCAGGTTTGTTTACTTACAATAGACAGGGTCCTAACCATAAATGTAAATTTTATTGTGATGATGACATGATTATGCTATATATACTCACCAAATATTTCTTCAGTTGAAAAGGTGTTAGTATCACTGTCAGTATATCCTTCAGTATTATTAGATCTCACTTCATAATAGTACAAAGTATTATGTGTTAATCCTGTAAGAATTACCGAATAGCTTCCATTAATGCTATTTAAATCCATAGTGCCATCTACTACAGCACTTTTCTGTGTGAGACTGGATTGACTTACACCATACAGTACTATATACTGCTCTGGTGTATATGCTATACTGGTAACTGTCCATTGAATGATTGCCTCGCTATAACTAATATTAACTGCTGTGAGATTAGTTGACTGGACAGGATTAGTTGGACCTAAGAGATAAAGTGAAATAAAATAAACCAGTCTCCCCTCTATCTGTCTATCCTTCCCCTTTCTTTCTCCCTCATCCTTCCCTCTTTCAAACCCTTTCTTCCATCTTACCTAACACAGTAATGATAAAGGAACTACTGTTAGATACCACAGAATCTCCTGGTACACTAATAGTAACCTCACAGGTGATCACAATATCTCCAGCAATGGTCAAATCTGTTGTTAATGTACTAACACTTTCTATACCACTTGGATCAGTAGGTGTAGTGGCATCATTAGTAACATCGGTTCCACTAATAGTCCATGTGAATACTTTATCAAATTCTAATTCATCTGTTTCTGGTGGAAGAGGTAGAGTTGCAGTACAGGTCAGTATGGCTTGATTATAATCAGGATGAGCAGGAAGACGAAGAGTCGAAGATGTTAGGTTGACCTCAGGAGTAGGACCTAGGACGAGGTTGATGGATGGATGGATGGATGGGTGGATGGATGGATGAGTGGATGCAAGGATGGATGCACAGATAGATGGATGCATGGATGAATAGATAGATGGATGAATGGATGGATGGATGGATGGATGGATGGATGGATGGATAGATGGATGGATGGATGGATGGATAGATGGATAGACGAAATGAATGAATGTAAGAAATGATAAAACAGAAGTGATGATGAATAGATAAATATTGAAAACATCACTAACCCTCTACATTTATTGCAATAGATGAGTTTGCAGAAACGTTGGCTATATTTGAAGTAACAAAGACCTCACAAGTATAATTAGCACTGTCTAGTTGATTTAGGTGATCAAAATCCAGTGATCCGAAGTAAGTCTCTCCTCCTAACATTTCCGGAGCATTAATAGTTATTCTTGCATCTTCAGTTAGTAAATTACCTCCTTTCCTCCAAATAGAATACACTACTTTATTAGAATCACTCTCAACGGTAGAGTCAATAGTGAATAAGCAGGTGAAACTAATTTGAACACCAGAGAAGTACCGGCGTACAATTGGATTGGGAGTAATAATGGGTTCACTGATCAAAGAAACTGCTCTAATTTCTGCAAGAGCATAAAGAAAGGAAAAGAGGAGAGAAATGCAACAAGTGAATAAATATGTTTAACAGAAATAGACAATGGAAAAGAAAGGGGATATTTTAGGTAAGTGATCTTATACATTATTACAACAGTTACATTTCATAACAATTGAAGAGAGAGAGAAATGCAGCAATGTTTAGAAGTGGGCAGTGCAAAAGAAAGGGGATAATTGAAGTAAATGATCCTTTACGTTATTACAATAGCTACTCTTGAAAACAATTGGGAACATTTACAAGAAGGTGAACATTTCAGCTCTTAAAAGCCATAAGAATAACTACAATTGAAAACCACATGTGAAGTGTTTTGTGCTACAGGCAAAACAGCTGTAATACAATAGAGATAAACACAATAATAAAACATTTCATAACTCACCAGTGAGTATTTGCAACAGCAACACACACACAAGGACATTTCTTAAGGCCATTGTTAGATCAGACTAAATTATTTCCTGGACACACACTGTACCACACCACACCACACCAATACTATGATAACACAGTAGTACACTACCACCTGTTAATATAATAGGTAGTGATTTTATAAGGGCTCAAGGACTGCCTTCACTTTTGAGCTAATCAAATAACAAAGGATTATCTTAAATGTGATTCATTTGAAGTGTATACCACAATTCTTATAATTCTTATGACAGTTTGTGAGTTCACTTGCAATTAATTGAATTAACAATTTCAATTTTTTGAACTGATACTGTATAATTTGATTTAAAAATATGATAATCAACACCTAATTTAAATCCATGTATTGAGTTTGATATGTATTTAACAGTAATAGTGATAAAAACAAAAATTTACAAATATACATATTGATGTAAAAGGTTCTCGACACATGCATAGTCACACACATGTACAAATACACATGTAAACACAGACATGTACACACACAGACACGTACACAATACATATATTGTACATGTACACACACACAGACATGTACACACACAGACACATACACAATACATGTACACACACACACACATAGATATGCATGGACGACATTGAGAAATAAAATTGGATTTAAAAATGAAGTAAACAAAAGACAGATATATACATAACACATAAAGTGATGATGCAATAAAAGATGTTAACAGTTGTTAATTGATCTCTAGAAGTGTCATGTAGAGCAAATGGTAATCATAATGTTGTCATGGAGACGTTTAAGTGTTTCTACGGCTGCTTGATGTGTTAGATTCTCAAAACTAATTCCATTTACAGCCACGATTATATCTCCTGGTTTTAGTTTTCCTTCCCTTCCTGGGATACTGTCCTTCGAGACTGAACGAATACATATGGGAAGATCACCATTAACACTTCCTTTACCACCGACAATACTGAATCCAAGACCAGAGGGACCTCTTTGTAAATGAACAACCTTCAGGCTACATAAATATAAATAATAATAATTATTAAATAATGCATAAATCATACATGTACATGTACATGTATTTAAACATACATGTACATGATAAACTAATATGTATGATACACTACTGTATCTTATTTGGTGCTACGTGTATTGTTTGCCGTTAAGGCCAACATGTCACATTTAATTATCGCAAGCAAGTAATATTTGTTGATAAACTGGCTCAAAAGTTTAACTGTTTTTGTATACTAAATTAACATACATACATACATACATGCATGCATACATACATACATACATACATACATACATACATACATACATACATACATACATATACATACATACATACATACATACATACATATATACATGCATGCATACATACATACATACATACATACATACATACATACATACATGTACATACATACATACATACATACATATATATATACACACATACATACCAAACAGCTGGTTATCAAGATTAAATCTAGCTTATACAAACATTAACACATATTTAACAATTAATACATGATGATTATAAACATCACATCATCAAACTACTGTGGCTTACCATTTCTCAACATAGAAACTATATTAAATTATTAATAATTACTAACTACACATGTTTACATGTTGATGTGGGATCAAAGCCTACTCTTTGTAGTAAACTAATAATTAAGATCGATATATACTTTTGGCTAAGTTACAATGTTTCTACTAACCCAAAACTTTATAGTAATTTGAAATTCTTATCATTATTTAGACACCGAGACACAATACAAGAAATAGTGTAATACTATTATCACCTTTGTCTGGTTATCCCACACAAACAAAGAGAGATAGAGAGATAGAGAGATAGACAGACACAGAGATACATAAACACACAGATACACAGAGAAACACAAACAGACACACATACACACAAAGATACAGAGACACACAGAGACACAGAGAAACACAAACAGACACACATATGCACAAAGACACAGAGACACACAGAGATACACAGACACAGACACACAGACACACAGAGAGACACAGAGACACACAAACAGACACACATACACACAAAGACACAGAGACACACAGAGACACACAGACAGACACAGAGACACAGAGACACACACAAACAGAAACAAACACACAGAGACATACAGACACATAAACAGACACAGATACACAAAGAGGCATAGAGAGATAGACAGAATGACTGAGAGAGAGATATATATAATAGTAAACAAGTACTGACTTTCTAATATCTCCTCCTCTAATAAGAGAAGGAGGTGGATGACCACGATTTGATGACATGTGTGGATTATCTGGTATGCTTTGTCCCACGACATCTCTGTATTGGGGCGGGGTTACAAGTGGACGACGTAAGGGAGAGTATCCCTCTCCTTCCTCTATTGAAGGGTCTGATCGCAGAGGGGTGCTACCTCTGTGCTCATGTACTTTTGATTGTTCTGTTTGATT